>OY365812.1:37064530-37224091 GCA_959347315.1 Bimastos eiseni | reverse complement strand
GCATTGGCTCTATCCCGGTTGAAAGAGATAAGACTTTGTTTCGTTTGACCCAGTTTGAATCGGAACCAGGATTGTGTTCCTCTCCTTTGAAGGCCGCTGCTACGACCACTACCCGTACTATGACTCCCAATAGTTCCACCACCGTTACCATTACCACTTCCACTGCCACTTCCTCTCCTTACGACACGTTGGCAATGGAAAGCACGTGTAATAGTTTGGGATAAGATGCCGAGCAGGGTGAACAACAGGATGAGCAGCAGGTCACGTGGCGAATGAGCCAATGAGTCAATAGACGTTTATGTAGAACTCCCTGGCTTCGTTGAATGCTTAACGGCAGCGCTTGAACTCTGCAATCAAAGAGAACTAATGTATAGCAACAATTGTTACATGCATTCAATGAATTTATATATGGCGTCTCTCATAGATACCGTTATCAGAAGCAGTCACAGTTTTGTCTGGTTACGAAACACTTCTTCCGTTGCCCATGTTCTGTGCATTTCTGTTCTTCCTATAGAGAAAGGATGGAGGAGACATAAGATAATTAGCTATCACTGATCAATTTGTCTACCGGTAGAGCACACTTACGGTGTCCAATAATAAAGAATACTGAAGCTGAATGCATTACGAAGAAACTGGTTAACTAATGTGGCTTCACTGCTCGACTGCATCAGTTGACTGACGATAAGCCACACTCAGTGTGGTCTACAGCCAGTCATTATTCTGGTATCCGGCAATTATTTTAGACTAATTTGTCTGGTATCAAATTGATCACAGTGCGCTTCTAACTGGACAATAATTATGGTGCCTCGATAAACTGTTCAAGAGTCTGTGAGCGTACTTTTGCACCAGACAGTTTCCTTCGTTGAGCAGAATAATCATATTTTGGTGCCTGGTGTATCAGACATTGTTCTCAAAAACGTCGGCCACAGTATTATGTAATATCATCAGACACTCTCATTTATTAATTCTTGAAATTTTTATAGCTCCCTTCAATAAGCCGGCTCCGAGGCGCTACAATAACCTGATGTATGTCGGTGGACATGAGCAAGCATAAGTGTCTGGCATTCGCAGACATAGTCCACGTGCCTGGAGAGAGTTGGAGTATCTAGACAGCGAAGTCCTCCTTGACATCGCGTTTAGTCTGCACTCTCTTCAGCCTGAGATGCAGAGTGATGTACCCGTCGGAATAACACTGGCTGGTTCCCTGCTCCTCGATGCTTTACGTTGGACTGGTTCCGTGCTGATCGTTTATGCCACGCGGCTTCCGATGATTGAATTCGAGTGGCGCTTCTAATGGCGCTATATGATTTGGACGTGCTTAAAGGCGAAGGTTTCTGGGCGTGGCAGTTGTTTGCGGGGTCTTATTGCCAGTGTCTTGTCTTGCGTGGGTCTCTGTGTGTGCCCTGACATGTATGTGCTCGGTTATGCTTGCTTGTGTTATGTGTTTGTGTGTGTACTTGTGTTCGATTGCTTGCGTGTATGCTTGCGTATGTAGCATGCCAGCAGTTGTATGTGTTCTGGTCTGTGCTTGCCTGTGTCATGTATTTGTGTGTGTATTTGCGTATGATTGCCTGTATGTATGCCTGTGTGTATTCTTGTGTATGCCTGCTTTTGTGTGTGCTTTTGTGTGTGCTTGCTTGTCTGCGTGCCTGTGTGTGCGTGTGCTTGCTTGCATGCTTGTGTATGCTCGATTCCGTGCGTGACCTTTGAAGCTGATTCATGACCTTGGAAACAATGATAGGTTTCAAACACCTGGTGTGGGTTTGGTTAGTTACCTAACTGGTGGAGTGAGTGACGTAGTTAGCGGTCTAGATGTAGATAATTTGTATGGCTCCATTTCAGTGTTGCCTACATATCTTGATTTCGAATTTGTCTGGGTTCAAGCATCGCCCTAGAGTCTATAGGCGCTGGCTTATGTTCTTATTAATGCAATGTCCGGAACACAAGAAGATAATGTGGCCAGAATGCTCATAGTCGCAAAGTGGCTTGACCGAATGCACGCTCACGGTCATTCAACATGCAGGTTTAAAGTTTGGATTGTAATACTAGGAATATAAGAAGATACTACTATACGCCTAAGTGTAGTTACGAAAACAATAGCTAGGTGAAAGTTCTACAATTAGGTTTAGAGTACCATAGTTAAGTTTAAAGTGCATTGAGCTAAGTTAAAAGTGTTATTGGAGTTAGGTTAAAAGTACATTGGTTCTTTTAAAGTTCGATAAAGTTAGATTAAGGTAACATAGTTAGGATAGAGCTCCAGAGTTACGCTCAAAGCACCATAGTTATCCGGCGCCATTTAAATGATGTGACCATGCTCAGGTTATGGGGCTATATAAAATTCTGATTATGATATTTTAATAAGAGTTACAGTTACAGAGTTATAGTTAAACAAAACGATATTTGTTTGTTGTTTCTAGTCCTGAAGAGCTTTCGTTGCAGGAGTCGGAGGTGAGTGTCTGTGTTATTTTTGTTGCTCCGGTTGTCAGTACTTATGGTGGCGGTTGTTGAAGGAATTGCTTGACTCCTTCACAAGTCAGAAGGAGAAATTCTTGTGTGAACTTTTGGGTGATTTATTCACTTAGATTTCTCACAGATAAATCTCTTGTGTAATTTATTTTTGAGTAAATTTCTCGGGAGAATTTCGTGGATAATTGTAATGAATTTCTTGGGTGACATTTTTGCGTAAATTTCTAGGAAACATTTTTTAGATGAATTTCTTGGGTGAATTGTTTGCATACATTATTCGGATGAATTTATTATTGCAATTTGTCGGAGAAATCTATGGGTTGAAAATAATTATCTGTATTAATTTCTTGGTGAATATCTTTGGCGAGAAAGGAGCCTAACGAGGATCGCTTTGGTTCTCACTTTAAGTCAAAAGCAGAACTCAGCCTTTTTAACGTTTAACGAGGTCCAACAATTAAAGGCTTTCTGCGTCTCTGGAATTGAGTGAACTGGTCATAAAAAAGAGTCCGTAAACTCGGTTTGCTGGGATCTTTGGCGCTACTCGTAGGTTGAATATGTACCTAAAATACTAAATAACTTAAACTGCACAACTTTCATCAACTTTAAACTGTATTTGACCTTATCGGTAAAAACTTTCAGGTATCAGAATGGAGATGTCAATTCATGCGTATACTCTAGAGCACAAATGATGAAGAATTTCTCTCGAAGTGGTTCTTCTGAATGTCAAATAAAAATTGCAAATAGCAAATTCAATGATTTTCTAATTGGGCAAATCGAAGGAATATATTTCCTACAGATTTTTGGCATAATTTTCCCTTTCTTTGCACTGACTGATTTTATTGCTATTGATAATACTCATGCATGCATTTCTGTATTTCTGCATGTAGTTGCGTATTCTAGATCTGTGAATTTCATGTATGCAGGCATATAGGTTATGTATGTAGACACTTACTGTATAGTGCCTTTTAGTATCCCAATATACATTATTTGTTAACACTGATGCAACCAATGTCCATTTGTTACGAGGGATACGAGATTTGAACACAATGGGGAACACCATACACTTTAAATCACTCGACCACCATTTCAGCAAAGTTTGCGTTGTACATTCGACTATACTGATCGCATTAGCGGCTGTCCACACAGATTGAAGAACTTTGCTGGTCTGTGAATTGACCTAAAAACGTCTTAATTGCAAAACGCTTTCGTCGTTTAGTTTGACGGCAAGCGAGGCCAATTAAGGCTTCCGTTCCCGATAGTTGCATTCAATTACATCCTGATTTCGAACCCCTTTCACCGAGGTTATCAGCTAACAAGATAAACCACTCGGCCCCGACATCACTCCTTCTTTCACCCACTCTTGATAGCAAATTCTCCGCCTACTTCTCTGCGCTTTCTGTCGGTTTTTCTCTTTCCCTCATTCCTTTGCTTGCTCTCACTGGCTATGCACTCCACATCCTCCTTGTCTCCCCTTTCTCTTCCCTTTCTTCCACCTCTCCGTCGTTCTCCCCACTTCCTTCTTTTAATCGTATTCTAATCCTCGTCCTCTTCTCTTCAATCGATCAATTAATCAAAATCGCTGATTCAAAATCAAGTTGCAATATCACGACTCCTCAGCAGTTTCTTCATTTTTCCTTCTATTTCTTCCTTCTCCTGTCTTTCCTTCTGCCTTTAATGATCCCTTCCTCGTGATCTTGGCTGTTCTTCCCCTTCTGCTACTACTCTCCATCTGCTTCTCATTTATCACGTCATTCCTTTTCGCAAATCGTTGCCGCAGTGTCTGGATATATCCTAAATTTTCCAGAGTTTATAAGTAGTACTGGAATAAGTAAGTTTATCGTATTTGGTGTTGCTATTGTCTGGTATTGCTCAGTAGCCTTTACCAATTGGTATAAGTATTATACCGTATTTGGAATCGATGTTGGTGTCCTACAAATGCTAAATACTACCTAATAAATGTATTGGCAATATCAATACCAATATTATTTTTTAAGTATAATATGTGACATCAATACTTTCGATGAATAAGTAAGTTTAAGCCCCGCGTTTATTACACTGAAATACGTGCTAAACAGCCTCAAACCGTGATGTACCGAGGTCGTTGTTATCATGTACCTATATGCAGGAATCACTTCCGATGTCGTCACAAGAGGAGTGACGTCATTGGACATTTAAACCTGTCTTACAACCAAGTAAAGTCCACAGCTAGACTTCAGGCAGCGCTAGAAATCCTAGCGGCCGGAGCCGAACCTTCCCGATGGATAATGATTGCCACATTTCCATTGCCGTCAACTCGTTTCTCTCAAGTGATTGAATTACAGGACTTGAGCAATATTCACGACGTCTGCCATTCACAATCGATCCAGTTATTAGGGATCGTGGATAGAACCTACCAGATGGCTGACGTCAGAGACGTTGCTGAAACGTTACAAGAGGTCGCGGATCTCTGACGTCAACCGTTCGTTGGATTATAATATGCTGCTGATCAATTATCGAGGCGAGACTTCAAATCTGATTTCAGACTCGACGGTCAACACTCCCCTTCATCGTCGATACTAATACATACCAGAGATGCACGCATATATACCAACACATACTTACATACATAGATACATACATAGATTCATATGAACATACATGCATACATGCAAGCATACATACACATACAGTATTGGACTATTGACCTACACTCATACATAAATGCATTAGTACATACATACATACATACATACATACATACATACATACATACATACATACATACATACATGCATGCATACACACACATTTGCATATATTCAGCATACATGTATATATATACGCACAATCGTGCATATATTCATACGTACGTACGTACATACTAATAATCTAATATACACACATAAATACAAGAACAGTTACTTACATAGATCTCATATATTCAATTCATATTAATGTTCGTTGCGTCTGAAACGCTTGCTAAAACATGTTTCAGTTGTGTTCAGTGTTTGAATAAACAGCTTCTGTCTGCATACAATATATAAAGTCGGCTGAATAATGAATAAAGTCAAGAGACACGTGACCTTCAGCAGCAGTAGCCTAGTCATTCATTATTTCAATGATGTCTGAGTAGACCTACATGCTACGAGTATTATGTTGCGGTTTGCTTTTTGTGTTGTGGGTCCTTCCACGTGCACATGGAAAGGCCTCCCACTTGAGCTCAGCTACACTCATGGCCCACCGGTAGGGCATAACATGTCGCTCGAATCTTTTTTCTATGGTCGTGGCTGAGCAGCAAGCGCTAGTATGCAGGTTCTAGAAGGGGTGCTATGTAAATGCTCAGAAAAAATTGAATATATGAATGAATGAGCGAACGAGTGAATGCATGAACGAACTCTGTTGCAGGAGAAATTCACGAGCCTTGCGCTGGCCTTTAAGACGGATCGCGAAACCCTGGACAGACGCATCGAGCTCCATCTGCGAGCGAGGGACGTCGCCGAACAGAACATCCACAAGGAACTGGAATGCCTCAAAGAAGGAATCAAGGCAAGTACAAGCAGCGGCGTCGCTACCATTAAAGAGCAGAGGAGCGCGCCTCCCCTGTTTTCGTTATTTCTTTAAATATTTTGTGCCCATTGAAAAAGTAATCTTAGCCGCCAGGCATTAGCAGCATTACCGCAGAGACTGTTGACTTGCCGTAATCACATCCGCGTTGGCAAGAGCTTCCCGCGCGATATATTCGTTGCATAAACATGCTTTAACCTACTGTATGGAATGACCTAGCAGATGACATTCCGCTTTTGAATAGTACGACATTTACATGATTATAACGGTATCATTACAAACAAATGATTAGTGTTACATTGTTATTTACAAGAAATCTTAGGGTTAGGGAGAAGAAGCAGGAGATACAGTAGCCGCTCCCCTACCAGGCTACCCCCATCATAATGATCATATCCAGTCTGCCTTCTCTGGCCTCTAATCTTAGCGATGCCACTGAGTAAAAGTACAGCATGGACGATTGATGACAAATTATCACAGGAATGGAATTTAACCGACTGCAGTCATCTAAGGTACACACATTACGCTATGCATGCATCCGGTTATTCGACGCCTTGGGAAAGAAGAACTAGTCAGTCTTAAGGGGATTAGCTTCTGAGTGTACTTTCTCGATGGGTCGCTATATAAATGCTCAGAATGAATGAATGAATGAATGAGTGAATGAATGAATGCGGGATGCGGACTCACTTTCTCAGCTCTGCACGCCATCACTTATGGGGTTTAAAAAAATGAGCCTCAATGTCAACTCAAATACTGGCTCTAGGCCTCTAACCAATTTCGAGCTAATCGGTCCTATGCAACGGGTGACTTCCCTTTGCAGTCGTCAACCGAGAATCGATAGGCGGCTGCGGTGTTTGGCGACGGGTGTTTGACGTCAATCGTCGCTGTGCTTTTTATGTGGACCAGTTCCAGTTCTTTAGTGCAGACAGTTCTTCCGGTTAGAATGACCCTGAAACGGAAGCTGTGTGAGGACTAAGGACTGCGAACACGAAGACCTAAGAATAGACTTAGTTGGATTCTGTGGTATGCGTGGAATCTTAACGAAGCACGAGCCCTCGTTCTCTGCGCATGCGCGCTTTACTATTAAACAACGGGACGAATGAATGAGCGAAATAAGGAATGAGCAAAATAATGAATGGATGAATTAATGAATGCACGAATGAGTGAATGGATGAAAAATGGGTGAGTGAACGAATGAATGAGTGAGTGAATGAATGGATGAATCGATGGATGGATAGATGGATGGATGGATTGATTGATTGTTAGATGAACGAATGAATAAATGAATTAGTCCCAATCAATACTATTAATGATCGAATGAATGAATGATTGAATAAATGAACGAATGAAAAAATTGATGAATGAATGAATGAATTTGTGAATGAAGCATCTTCCTAGATGTCCTGCTTGCAATCGCTGTACCATCCATCATTGGCTAGAGAACCGTTGATGGTCGTCGTCTGTTGATGATGATAGGCTCTGAATCAATCCTGCAGCAGCAGCAGCAACTGCAATCCATCAGCTCCACAGATCTTTGCTAAGATTCAGACGAGATTCGATGTCCTTGAAAAGTCCATCACACGCATGTCGAGTAGAGCAGAGGTTCATGGAGCAGTTCAACAGGTACTTATTTTTCATTTATTATTATTACTAATAGGCCAACTGCTACTATTATTACTGTAATCATAACTGTTATAATAATAATAATAATATTATTATCACTATAATCTATTGAGAAAGTAAACAATCTGCCATAAATGCAGAAATGCTAACATGAGTGACGGTATAAAAATGTTTTAGTAATTTTCGTCCGAGGTATTATTATTATTATTATTATTATTATTATTATTATTATTATATCAATGTCAAATATTATTATTATTATTATAACAATAATATCAATCATAGTAATGATAATAATAATTACCATCATAATGATAATGATGATAGTGGTGATGGTGGTAATGGTGGTGAGGATGAGGAGGATGATGAAGATGATGATGATGATGATGATAAGAATAATAATAATAAAAATAATAATAATAATAATAATATTGTTGTTATTATTATTATTATTATTATTATTATGTCACATATAGTGCTATTCATCATTGGCATTGCCAACGGATCTGTCATCAGGCCATCTGGGTCGCCGCTTGTCAGTGGACTGTAATCTTGACATGGTGCCCTGAAAAGCCACCGCATTGAAACGTTGGATCAATGCCGACAAGTTCTGGGAAAGGAAGTTTGTCTCTCGGGTGTCACCGGTAGTTGTCGAAAGTCGGCGTCCAGTCTCAGACAGAAAGGCGAGGGGACCGAAGGTTTCTATAGCGATTGGAACAAAAGTGTATTTCTTCTCTAGCTCAGAATATTTTGTGTGTTTCCTTGTGGCTGCTATCTCCACCGCTCCTCCAGCTGTGAAAGCTGTCTCGGGGATATATGAAGCGGCCACTGTGTCCACCACCGTCGCGTCCCAAAGTAAGGCCCGCTCCCACTCCACGGTATCAGGGTCTGCCCGTCCGGTCTCTTTCCATCTAATATAGAAAGACCTGACGGTTCCTTGACCGCTGGAATACCGGCTCTGTTGAGGCTGCGATGGATAAGGTCGTTGATATTACAGTGTCTTGCTTGACGGCCAAAACCCAATGGACAGGACAGGCCATGTGCGCCTCTGGCAGAGACGAAGGCGCCGCATGCGCAGGTGTGCGGTTCGCAGATGGCCACCCCTAATCGTACGCCGACCGCCACCCTCACGGTAACATCCTCCAGTCTGAGATCGCGAGAAACGAGCGGGAGAGCGTATAGCCAGTCCGAGGCTCAATTATTATTATTATTATTATTATTATTATTATTATTATAACTATCATTATGTTATTATTATTATTACAACTATCATTATGTTATTATTATTATTATTATTATTATTATTATTATTATTATTATTATTATTATTATTATTATTATTATTATTATAGCTATCATTATGTTATTATTGTCGCGCTTCGCTTCACACAATATTTTAGAAATTATGGACCCCCACTTTTCAAAACCTTGTTACACCTCTGCTCAACTATATGTGGCGATTTAGTATGCACAATTAGCGGATTATCTAAAGTAGTACATGTAGATAGTGACAAACACCTCAAGATGACGAATTTAGAGTATTTAAAAGAAAATTAAAATCTTTTCTTTGTGCAGGAGTTGCGTGTGAGTCATGTCATTGAGACGATGTTGGAGCACGTTGAAAATCTGAAGCGAACATATCAGACGGAACATGCAGAACTACAGGAAGCGAGGTAAGACGAATTAAGAGAAAATTCAGATCCCGTGTGAGAAAAAAAGAAGCCAGGTTCCCCTCCTAAAAACAGGGAGTTGGTCGAATGGTAACACGCTGGCAGGAGGACGTAGATTTCATACCCGCTTGGCCCGAAAGTTCAACTTTCTGGGTCGACTGTAAAAATGAACAGGTGGACAGTTGTGCGCTTTGCAGATGCCATACAGTTCAATTGTGCTCCTGTTGAACTCATTATCATCTAGAAGTTGGAATTACCAGGCCCGTCGGGAGAAGTTGGTAGAGAAATGAACAGGATACCGTCGAGTTTCAGAGGCCCGACCAACGATTAACCTATGTGTGTATTTTAAACGATTTTTGTGCAGCTAGATCCAGAAAAGTTGTTTTCTTTCGTAGACAAACCCTGAACGATGACAAGCAAGATGGAACGGAAACATTGGGTAAGCGTTTTCTCTTGCAAATCACTTCTGAACTCCCTTCAATCTGATTTAACTAAACAAAGCTTCATAGGAACTCTGCCCTTATCTCTTTCCGTACAAGAAAGTCCTCAAATTCCATGCTATTGAATATTTGATGCAATGTGTAACTTTGACGTCATTTGATGCTTTATCGTCATACGACTGTTTATGTGATGAAAACTTTCGATGTCATGTTGCAAATCGGTGACAGATACGCACATGTATGAAAGACGCACCTCTGAACCCCAGATGAATAAGTCTGTCTCCGCATTCAACCTCACTTGACAATTATTCCAGAGCTATACTTTGAAATGCTTTTCTTCCAGGGAGCAACAAGGTGGCAGACAGAGCAACCTTTGTTCCGGGAAAGGTGAGTTCAATGCCAATCACAGGTATATAATTTTACCAGGTTAAAAATATTGAGTATTTAAGATCTCTTTATTGAGCCTTATCCTACCTGATCCCTGGGACACAACTACATGAGATCGAGTTCCCATACTGTGCAGAGTTATTAAACTATACTAAAAAAGCTGTAGTTGAAACAGACATTTACTAAGCAATAATGCCCTTAGCACTCTAATGACTTCAATAACACCGTTATCTGAACATCAATGATATCAGAGACTGGTCGTTCAGAGTGAATTCACAATAAAATATTTCATAATTCTTTTATAAAGGTCGGAATCCACTGGATTGGAGGAAACAAAATCCAGATAACGACGGTTTTGCAAGTTGAAAGAGATGAAAATCCTGCGCTTACCTTACCTCCCTTTCTTGCATCGCCCTTTACCTTTACCTTGCATCACCCTTCTAATTCTTATAAGGGGGTTCAACTCCTCCATAATCTTCACGAACTTAATCTACTCTCCTGTTATAATATTAACTTTAGCCTCCCTTATAAATCTTTCCCTCCTTACCCAACGTGTGCCTTAGCTATATAATTTTTTATTACCATGTGTATTTTTTGCCATGCCAGTACCTACACCTTGCCTTCCTTACCTGTATTCTACCATATCATTACTTTATTCTACCCTACTCTCCCTAACCGTTGCCCTACCGTATCCTACCTCATACCTTACTTTGCCTAACCTAACCTTACCTTGTCAATGTTTTGCTACTTGCATTGCTCTACTGTGTAACAATTTCATATTGTTTATATTCTGTGCATTGTGTCTGGTGTTTTCCCTGTTTTAATGCCTTCACATAAATCCAGGAATTGAATAATTCCGTTGGTAATAAGGAACCGCAGACGCGAATCCTTCGACGGCGAATAAGAAGTAAGACAATTACGAGGAACAACTTTTCATGGAACTCTGTCGCATCCAATCTTCGTGTTGTGTCGTAAAGTCTTGACTATATTGCAAATATTCAATTATTCCACATTTCACGATCACACTTGACGACAATGACATCAAACGTAGAGAGTTTAAGGTCATTGTCATCAAGTAGGGTGAGAGTTGGGTATTTTAATTTTGGTGTTTTCGTTGTCTGCTGTTTTTATCTTGTTTTGTTTCATTTATGCTACAACTCTGTAAAGTCTTTTTCACCCAAAGGTTATTAAGGGATGAATCTGGAGCGTTGAGAATTACTGATGAGTTTTTCATGAAGTGGTGCTTTTAAGATGTCAAATTAAACTTATAATTAAAATTGCAAAAGCAACAGATGATCGTTATGTTTAATTTAATTGATTTCATTATATTTTGTTCCAATAGTTAATTCTACTTTCTTGTCTTTCCGAACGTATATCAATGATGCTGCAGTGCTCATTTAAGTTTTAACAACTACCGCCACATCATCTCCTTATATATATATATATAAGATATATAAGGAAGATATATATATATATATATATATATATATATATATCTTCCTCCCATGGAAGCCAGCGATGAAAGATAATTTTTTCGTATTAAGCCTACCAACTGCTCTTAACTTTCTTCTCTTCCACTCTGTTTCACTCTGTCCATCTTGTGATCAAGTCGCTGAAAGTCGTTTGTAAAAATTATCTTATTCGTGATTCTATCATTCCAATCAATTGAAAAATATACCAGCGATTTATTGGGTGCAGTTTCAAAAACTGCAAGCACTAGCCAAGCTAAGACTGGATTTTTTTCAGACAAACTGATAATGACCAATTAAAGTGGGAAAGTCTGATGCAAAATGGTGCAGACTGATAATATCAGATACAAAGTATATATATATATATATATATATATATATATATATATATTTAGGGTACGTGCAAAGGAGCGAATGTATTTATGTATATGTGAGCACTAATGTACGTGTTCATGTATGTGTCTGTAATGGATTCCCACTGTATATCCTTCTCCTCCACAGGATTCCCTCCTCTTTGTTTTATAAGTCGCTTACTTGTCTGCTCTCTTCCACCTAGTCTCGTGTGGGAGTGCTTCTGAGTAGAGATCTTGCAGGTGTGATATCTAAATTTCAGTTGATCAATTGTTTGCATGCTTGATTGATTACTGACTAACTGACTGACTGACTGACTAACTGACTGACTGACTGATGATTAACCGATTGATTGGCTGATTGCTTGCTTGATTGGTTGGTTGGTCAGTCTAGGAAACCGGAAGTGGCTGTCTTTGACGTGTTTCGTTGAATGGGTTTGAAGCCAATTGTAAGAAGTGGTTAAGATGCTATGTATTCATAACTAACGTCGACTTCCTTTTCAAATACCTGACGATGAATGTTATAGGGCAGTCTACGCAGAATCAGTCTGGCGTTAATGGCTAAGCACCCGAAACTACTGAGAAATACGTCTTTTCAACAAATGTCAGTAAGTACTTGCCTGTCACTTATCAGATTAGATATAGTGTCAGAGGCGTGATTGATGGGGTGTGGGATTAAGGGTGGTCAATCCAGTGGTAAAATTTTACGTAGGTCACTGACGATCATTCAAGGTACAGGCATCTTGATGAAGGCGACGCAGGCCCCACTGTTACACGTGAACCCCAGTCATCCGCTCCTAACTCCCAGATGATTCAGTGCAACCACGTATACATCCATGATCCATCTTTAGATGAGATGTCAATGCCTCAGTAGAGAGGAGTTTTAGGAAGCGAACCGCCAAAGGGACTCCATTCCATATGTTTTGCAGGCCTATATACATATAAAATATAGTCAATACATCTAACTAATTACCAGTAGCGCATAATTATGAGGCGTATTTGCTTAAATCAGCTGGCGTTATATAAATCTTCATATACCAATGACTATAATTATGCAAGTGATGCATCAGTGCATATATCATGGGCCCTAGATAGTATGTACATGTACATATCTATAATTACTTATATAAATCATATATGCATTGATCAAGCTATATAATTTTCTTGATATATTTGTGTTAATCTGTGTGTTACAGGATAGCTTTAATTCATCATCGCCCGCTCCTCCTCAACCTCAGCCTCCTCTTTACCCTCCATCTTCAATGTTTAGTAGCGATTATCCGGAGAATAGTTGCCCCGATACAACCACCGCTTCAGATGGCTTCAATCAGCTTCCTCAGCCCAACAGGTGATCATCTCACATCCTCCGTCTTTTTGCACATTATACGTTCTAGGGCACAGAACTCTTTCGAGAATTTATCGGTTTGTGTAAATATAGGTGCGTTTATCTTATAAAGGCCTATAGGTCTACTCTGAAAGCTCACGGTCAAAAGTTCCTTGTACTCTCAAAACCGTGCTGAATACGACCTTCGTATACCTAAGACTCCATAATAATAATATGATTAGGCCTACCACTTGTCTGAGATCGACTCTGTTAACAAGAATAATTCCCAAATGCAAATAGATACCATGTGCTAAACGCTTGAGGTCTATGAACTAAGGTCCATGCAGTAGACATAAAGTGACATGATACAAAGCCTATTCGCAATCTTGCGAATAGGCCTAATATGAATAATTTCTTTGCACTTGGCCACCAAGAGCAAGAGGCAGAGAGTGTGATACGGAGAGCAATGAGTGCAATACAGCTGATGTGTTTCCTAGAAGTCAAGTAACTGGCAGTTTCCATCATAGAGCACACACTAGTTTTGCCAATTAAGCCTACTAGTGGTGAGCCTTATAGAGGATCTTCCGGCGACTATTAAATAAATAGCTTAATAAATAGGCTTAAACAGTGTTTTTTATTGAAAAAATGTTCCGGAACGCATCTGTATTATCGAAAGAAATGACGCTAAGTCTATCGATTAAATAAAATAAATTTTATAGGACATAAGGATCACAAGTTATAAAGTTACAACTTATAAATTTTAGAATGTAAATAATTGAAATTGGAAAGTTATTTATCAAATGCTTGAGTTTTGCAAAACTACTATTTTTATTTTTTAGTAATTAAAAATAAGGTGCCGGAACGCCGTTGCGCCAGAAATAAAGCATTGGGCTTAAATAAGGTCATGCTTGAGATTTTCTGTTCCTAATTAGACGGTACAGCGTCAACCGAGCGGCAAGGAATGGCGACACAAGAACAGGTGCAGAAGATGTGTGGAAGCGTAGAGTTGGAATTGTAGACCTACGTAGCGGCAGTTTTTCAAAGGGAGGCGGCGGCACATCAAAGGATGATGGGCGTATGGACGATTCGCTAGATCAGAAGAAAGACACTGGTCTCGACCAGAAAAGGTAAATGAGTTCACAATGTCACAGGTGAAGAGTGTATGGATTTCTAAATTGCCCTGCTGTGTTATACGTTGCTTGATACTGCGGCTTGTCAGTTTGAATTTATAGGAAAAACTATTATGATTGTTATCATCATCGTCGTCGTTTTCGTCGTCGTCGTTTTCGTCGTTTTCGTCGTCGTCATCATTATCATCATCATCATCATCACCTGTGGGTGATGCTAATCATTTTAATGATCATTTATAAGGAAGAACATTAGTCCATTTAACTAGGAATTCACGGGCATTAAGTTTTACCTACTTAATCTTCTTAACCTCGGCACACGAAGGCGGGCGATCAGTACTCTCCCTCGCAGTTTCATCTTCCAACCGACAATGTATGGGCAGTGTGCCTGTTACAGCTGAAGTGGTTAGGAGCGTATAAGCTGAGCAGAAACCACGAACCAAATATCTGCTATGTCGGGGATTTGAACCTCAGGTTTCTCGATTGACACTCTGCGCTCTAATCACTACACCCTTTAACCATTTAACGACAAGCTACATTGGTTTACCCATAAATGTTAGTACACGCTTGTCGTTGATGGATATTGGATTAAACAATGTTGAAGCTGATAACTGAGAAATGTTGAAACAGATGATCTTAAATTTTGATTGCAGGGAATTGCTGAGGCGTATCGTGATATGGTTGGTTGCGCTGGTTCGACTGCTGCTCCGGCGTTCAGCGGAGGTCTCCATCCGAGGATTGTCATTTATGGTCGGAGCAATTTCAAAGTTACATCCGCTGAGAATCATATCACCTGCGTTGATTGTGATCGCTATGTTCCTGGTGTCTACAGCGGCTCTAATTGTTGTCATTTGGAGTCGCTGGAGGGCGTCATCGCAAGCAACTCCCAGCAGCTGAATCCTGAAAATATCAGAACCCATATTTCCATACGGAACCCGGTGCTGAGCCCCCTGTGAATGGGTCCCATACAACTTTCATGAATACGCTGGAGGGAGTTTCTGCACGGAATAGTTCTTCCAGACTGAACATATTCATCAGACTTTATGAATTATTCCGAGCTGAGCGATTCCTTCACGCTGGTATACTGCGCTGCATTTAAACGATTTCCGGTGATTTTGCGCAATGCTTGTTTGGTGCCTGAGCGAGAAACACTGGCCCTGCTATGCTGCGTCGATGCACGTATATATCTGTACTAAAACAGTTTTCGCCTGTTCGCTTAGTAGCTACTAGGAGATACACTTTCGCTCGTCTAAACAGACCCTGATACTCAAACAGTTGTCTGTAGCCTACGTTGCTTAGTTTCTGGAATTTCGGATTTGCGTTGAACTTGAGCAGCTTTCCACGAGTTCAAGAGTAATTTTGTACCATTGGGTTTTTATGTGATAGCTGAATTATCTATCGTTGCCATTATGAACCGGTGGAACTTTTAAAGTGCATAGGTGTCATCCAGGTGTGCATAAGTGTCATCCAGGTGTGCATAGGTGTCATCCAGGTGTGCATAGCTGTCATCCAGGTGTGCATAGGTGTCATCTACATGTAGATAGATATAGTTGACGTGGAGGTATTCGAAGAAGTCCTTTAATTTCATTGTTATATGCAATCGTTGCTTTCAATTGTGCCAGCGTTTATATAGCGCCTATATAGAGACTCCTGGAGCTGTTATTTTTTAACGATAGACTGTCTTTCGATTAGGCAATAATATTCTGTAAGTTGCGACAGTTTTTATAAATTGCTCGTTCGTTAATAGAAGTCGTGCGTGTTGACATCTGCAAAGAGCCTTTAATTTTCGGAGCCTTTTTGAATTCGGTGTAGGCAGAAGCAGCAAAGGCTACCTTTCGAATAAGCAATAACCTGAATCATGGTGAAATACTCCATCAAAGATAACGTAGCTTCACGGCCAAGTGGATCTTCACTGATCATCGATACGGTTCTATCTCTGCTGTGTGATTTGGCACCGGTTGACTGGTGCCAGCGTTGGCTGACTCTACCTTCTGCGCATCGTCTAACTTGCTGCTTAATTTTGAACTAATTGAGTTGCTAGGCCTAGGTCTATCACTCTCGATAGAGGCGATACGTCATAATTATAAATGTTGCAGAAAGTGTTCTGCATGGGGTTCGGGTATACAATAACTTGACAACAACGTTTTTGATTGTGTTTCGATGACTGAAAAAAAGTTTCAAGAATATCTTTGCGAGATTGTACGAAAGCTGACTTTTGTAGGCCTAATTGGTAACTGCTATTTACGAGATAACCATAGGTACTAGGCTACATTTATCATGATTATTTTAAAAAGCATTTGTATTATATTCATTATTATTATTGTTATTATTGTTATTATTATTATTATTGCTATTATTATTATTATTATCTTCATCAACCTCGTCGTTCACGTCATCCTCATCATCCTCATCGTGAGCACACTATTTAATTGAATAAACATAATAATAATAATGAATAATAATAATTATTATTATTGTTAATATTTTTATTATTATTATTATTTATGAATTATTATTATTATTATTATTATTATTATTATTATTATTATTATTATTATTATTATTATTATTCATTGGCATTGCCAACGGATCTGTCATCAGGCCATCTGGGTCGCCGCTTGTCAGTGGATTGTAATCTTGACATGGTGCCCTGAAAAGCCACCGCATTGAAACGTTGGATCAATGCCGACAAGTTCTGGAAAAGGAAGTTTGTCTCTCGGGTGTCACCGGTAGTTGTCGAAAGTCGGCGTCCAGTCTCAGACAGAAAGGCGAGGCCCTCACTATTGAGGGGACCGAAGGTTTCTATAGCGATTGGAACAAAAGTGTATTTCTTCTCTAGCTCAGAATATTTTGTGTGTTTCCTTGTGGCTGCTATCTCCACCGCTCCTCCAGCTGTGGAAGCTGTCTCGGGGATATAAGAAGCGGCCACTGTGTCCACCACAGTCGCGTCCCAAAGTAAGGTCCGCCCCACACTCCACGGTATCAGGGTCTGCCCGTCCGGTCTCTTTCCATCTAATATAGAAAGACCTGACGGTTCCTTGACCGCTGGAATACCGGCTCTGTTGAGGCTGCGATGGATAAGGTCGTTGATATTACAGTGTCTTGCTTGACGGCCAAACCCAATGGACAGGACAGGCCATGTGCGCCTCTGGCAGAGACGAAGGCGCCGCATGCGCAGGTGTGCGGCTCGCAGATGGCCACCCCTAATCGTACGCCGACCGCCACCCTCACGGTATCGTCCTCCAGTCTGAGATCGCGAGAAACGAGCGGGAGAGCGTATAGCCAGTCCGAGGCGTGCGGTGACTGCAAGGCCCTTAGTCTCGTCTGGTCGTAGGGATCCTGTAGCTTTTCTTCTAGTGCAGACAGAACCGCGTTTAACAGCGTTTATGGCCTGGCGTCGTCGGGGCAGAGGCTTCGGTAAGTTGAAGCCAGGTATTATTATTATTATTATTATTATTATTATTATTATTATTATTATACATATATGTTTCACATTATGTTGTTATCGCCCATGATGAGCTAATGGAGTGTTGGCAATGTCCCGAAGAGGCAGACTGCGTTCCCACGCTGAAGAACAACTGAGATACGTTGGAACAGAAATGACGTCTCCATTGGATCGTGGGTTGCAGCACTCGTTCGACTACCCAACTCTGAGATGAACTCCAGTCCTTCCCTGCTCCAAGCGCCGCCGGATTCCAAGGAGAGGGCTACGAAGTCGTGGGTGTTGGTTATGGTGGAATACTTGGCCCTCTTCGTCTTAGCTGCGCGTTCGGCTGCTTCGCCAGCTCTGATAGATGTGTCGACAAGATGTGACTTGGCGTAAGTGTCGGGCACTGTCACATCCCATGCCAGACATCGACCACGTGTCCAAGGAATGAGCGTGACGTCGTCCGGTCGCTTTCCATCTTCTCTTAGCAAGCCGAGAGGTTCCTTTTGCGCTGGAATCTTCGCCCTGCCAAGAGCTCTCCAGATGACATCGTTCAACATGCTGTGTCGTTGATGTTTTCCGCTGCCTCTTCTACAAATTAGTCCATGGAGCCCTTTTGCGTCGACGCTCTCTTGACATTGGTGACACAAATGTGGCTCGCAGAGCGTCGTTCCTAGCCTCAACCCGGCTGCCAGTCGTACATCCTCGTTTGAGAGGCGCAGGCCTAGGGCAGTCACAGGGGGCGCTAGCATCCAGTCTCCAGAATGAGGTGCTCGTGAGGCCAGCAGGCGAGCACGGTCGCATGGATTGTTATTGGAATTATTATTATTATTATTATTATTATTATTATTATAGGTTTTCGTACCCATCGGGCCGAACAGAAGAGCCCCTGAATGCCACTGCATTAAAACGTTGTGTACAAATAGATAGACGTTGAAACAGATGAGTTGTTTCGCGAGGGTCTCCCGTTGCCTGTGTCATACGGTGACCCAGCTCTTGTAGAAACTCCATTCCAGTACGGTTTATGGGGCCCAGTGATTCGATGGTCGCTGGCACAAAATCATGCGTGGTAGGGAGGGATGAGTACTTGACGCACTTTCGTTCTGCGGCATGTTCTGCTGCTCCACCGGCTGTTGATGCTGTCAGATGTACATAAGAGGATGCGCATGTGTGAATGGCTGTTGCGTTCCATGCTAGGTGTCTGCCTCTCGCCCATGGGATTAATGTGGCGCCATCTGGTCTCTTGCCATCGGTGCGGATCAGTTCCGATGGTTCTCTTGAGCTAGGAATGTCCGCTTTCAAGAGAGCTCTCCAGATTATTTCATTTATGGCAGAGTGTCGTGCTGCTCTTCCCATTAATCTTCTGCAGACCAGACCGTGATGTCCACCTGGATCGACGCTCTACCCGCATTGACATGGATGCGGTGCACAGAGCACTAGTTCTAGGCGAAGTCCTGCCGCAACCCTGACCACCTTATTGTTTAATCCCAACCCGCAGGAAGCCAAATGGATAGTTCAAAGCCAGTCTCCGGCGTGCGGGGCAGATAATGCTCGCATTCTGGCTTGACTAAGGGGGTTGTCGCATCCGGACCAGACTTTCGCTTTATCTTCGTTTATCAAAGGTCTGTCCCAGGTCTTCTGTTGGATCGGAACCAGTAGTCGATCGTCACTGGAAGGGAATCCTTACGAACGTTGAACATTTCCTCCTGGTACACCTCGTTCCACTCTTCCACGGCTAAGATGGCACCCACGAGCGAGACGGTCGACGCAGCTGACGCTAAATAGGCTGAAGTTGCCAACATCGATACCCGCCTGGTCTCGAGTCCTCCATCTCTAATCGGGAGCGAAGCCTGTAACCACTGAATGTCATTGAGCGCCGTGTTGAGGATCTTCTCCAGTCCTGTTTTAGTCTGATGGTCTATTGTCTCCAGTAACGGGTGGTTCCAGCACGGAGAAGTCCGCAGCAGGTAAGTCATCTTTGCCGCCCCGAAACAGGATCTCAGCATTATGAGGGCTGCTTGTGACTGGAGGTCCATAAGGTCTTTCAATATTCGATCAAATTGTTCGCTGTGCTCTTGCAAGGCTTCATCAAGGACCTTCCCTCTGAAAAGTGGAGAACCAAAAAGGGTCAGTTCCTCTGATTCTCGTCTTCTGAAGTCCTCAAAACCCTCTCCAATCGACTCTGCCTCCGAGTAGTACTCACATTTAAGTCTGTTCAGGGAAATTCCGAGCGTTGTCTCAAGCTCTTTTATCTATGTCAAATCTTGCCGAACGTCATCCACGTTTCCATCTAGGGAAAGATCATCGAGGTACCCAAGCTTGAACGGAGATCGCAACTCCCTTAACGTCGGCTGCAGGGGCAGGCAAAACAGCAGAGGCCCTAGCGGGTCTCCCTGCTGTGGTCCCATCCTAGACCTCACTACAAATCGACCGAATTGTAGGTTGGCCTCAACTGAATATGCCTGGTGGGTGAACGCATAGAGTTCTGAAATGGTGTCATGGAGGGCTCGAAGCATTACATCTCTCCGCAGTGTGTTGAAAGCATTTGCGAAGTCCAATTTTACAAAGATTTGGTCTCGTCGCATGTTCGTCACAAAATATCTTGCGGCTTGAACCGCTGTCTCTCCCCCTCCAGGGGTTGCAATGCCTACCTGGAACGGGGTGAAGAACTCTCCCACGCTTTTCAGGGCATAATTATTGGCACATTTTGCTGCCAGCCTGCGCCATACATATCCGATGACAATCGGTCTGAGGCCCCCTGATTTCTTGGAAAGAACGATAAGAGAGCCTCCAATATCAGTTCACGTAACGCGAGTGGACAATCACCACGCAGCAGTACATTCACGAAGTCTGTCGTAGACTGGAGTAATGTACCAGCCAATTCCCTGGTGTTTATTAGGTCGAGAAGATGCTGGGGTCGGAACCCATCCGGACCCCCCGCTGAACCCGCCGGAACGATCTAATCGCATCTTCCATTTCTCTCACAGTGACCTGGAAAGAACACGTTTGTTACGACTCAGGCAAGTCTGACATTTGGTCCGTCCATCCATTTGCTGGGTGTCTTTCCTGCATAGCGTTAAGTGATTCGGTCGCCGCCTCGACTAGGCGGTCCTGACTGCAGATGATGCGGCCATGATGTTGCCCTCCTCCACCTTGGCATTCACCGCTGCTAAAAGCATCTCTCGAGCATCTACCCTCCTTCGTGTCCCTGACGCACAATCTGCTTCCACATCATCCTCTCTCGCGTAGTCCTTATTCTCGAGGCGTCTTTTAACCACATTTGCCGCGTTATGGCTGCGGCCTGTCCGCTGTGGCTGTGCAAGAACGCTGGAGGCAAAACGAAGCAGCTGATGCCATGTCTCAATGTTACTTGGGTCGTTGTTAATGGAAGCCAGAATTCTCTCGAGGGCCTGTGAACAGGCGAATCGAGCAGCCTTCGGGACATGCTTCATGACGCATCCACTTCTTTTTCTCGGGTGGTTGATATTTCCTGTTCCTTGATGCAGAACCGCCTTGCCTCGCTGGGTCAGCATCTCTGGCTCTTGCTGAGCACCGTCTGGCAATGATTGCCTGTCCGTCACCGATTTGTCCTGCCGCAGCTGGGTCAGTGGAGGCTTGCTCGAGCCTGGGCACGGGCTGATACGTGGACCATGTAGGTGAACTGTGCCGTCTTTCAAGTGCAACTGTCTAACTGAAAGGCAGTGACTGCATACCCCGCTCGCTTTTTTTAAGCCTGGTCCATCAATCTGTGATTGGCCAGACTGTGATTGGCTGGATCGCATTGTCATGGATCTACACTCTACAGACTACACTCTGTCATATCAAACCCAGTCTTAATAGTAGTTTTAGATTAATTCGAGAATAAGATTCTCCTTCACTTTGTTTTTGTTTTCAAATGCACCGCCATTTAAATAATTATTATTACTTTTACTATCATCATCATCATCATCATCATCATCATCATCATCATCATCATCATCATCATCATCATCATCATCATCATCATCATCATCATCATCATCATCATCATCATCATCATCATCATCATCATCATCATCATCATCATCATCATCATCATCATCATCATCATCATCATCATCATCATCATCATCATCATCATCATCATCATCATCATCATCATCGCCATCATCATATAGTCATCGTCATTGCCATCGCTATCATTATTGTCATCATCGCCATCATTATCATCATCGTCGTCGTCATCGTCGTCGTCATCATCATCATCAGTTTTGCTCATTGTTAATTAACGCCACCGTAGCCCATAGTCACTTCAGCGTCATTAAAAATTTAAGAATTAGGGCCAACACTAGAAACATTTTCAACATACGATGTTTAAAATTTGCCATTTATTAATTAGATCAATGGTGACAATAAGTTCAATAACGTACATTTTAGGCCTTTCTACCAACTTAAGCCTTATTATACATTATAACGTCAACATTATAAAAGCAGTCAACGGATGTATGCAGGGTAGGGTAATGTATTTTTACCTGTTTGTAGTTAGCCGGGCCTGCAGTCACAGGGTTAGAGACTGACCTATAAGAAATGATTTTTTTCTGTCGTTTCATTGTTTTCATAATAGCTAGGATGTTAATTTTGCGAACAATAGCCTACTTGTTATTATAAGGAACTCAATTCAAAAAATATTCTAACAATTAATAATCTTTGGGCGGTAAACTCTGAACACATGCTGCCATCCAGCGAACGTATTACGCTTCTTTCTGCGCTTGATGTGTGCGAGATGATCAGTCAGCCATAAATATAGGCCTGTAATGACCATATGAGGCGTTGGCGACTTCATTTTCTTAGCATTGGCATATGAGGTTGACTTGTGACTGGAAATGCAAATCATTTGAAATCTCAGCGCTACGCAACAGTCACTTTATGAGCTGGCGGCTTGGGTCTACATGTATTCACCATTTCGGTTATTCACGCAATCTGGCGAAAGTTATTGATGTCGCTCTTGGAGGCCTACAATAATTTTTACCTAATTATTTAATATAGTGTAATACAATACAAATGCGCAAAATTTATCCCTCTGTGCAACATAAAAGCTTTGTTTGGCACCAGATTTTTAATCGCATCTCTATATGATATCAAATCAATTGCTAATGATATTTGCCAAAATTAATATTAAACGATATTCGCCATGCAAGGACCAATATCGTTGACACGTCATCATTGCAATTCATCGATTAAATATTTCTTAATTTTCAGAAGACTCAGGCACAGCTTTCCTACAGTGGATAGTCGACCCTATGCACTCAGCAGCTTGTCATGTATATAAATTTATTAGTTGTCAAATAATGAACATATCTTATTTTCTAAGACCTGTACTTCGGGAAGGAAGGAAAACTAATTTGAAAACAAGCGCAAAGTATTCAAATTTATTCTAGGAATTTAATTGCATTATTTTAAAACTTTTTTAATTATTAAAATAACTGCTACGCGCATTTAGATACAATGTACGCTGAAACTATTGTATGCGCTACCTTGAAGATGGCTAGCGCTTCATAGCTTTAATTGAACTGCTCTTTTTTGCCAATCGGCAGGCCCTACTCGTGGATGAAACTATCGCCCATCTGTTTACCGGGTGGTAATGAACGTTGATGGGGTTAAATGCAATTTACAAGTTTTTCTATGGCGGTCACGTGGACTCAAACCGGATAGTTTATTAAGATAAAATAGTTATTCAAAATATTGAATACGGATGAGATTGTCATTTGTTTTTATATAATGCTAACAATCAGTAAAATATTCGAAATTTAACACGAGATCTTGATATTTTTGAGTTGCAAACCTTGTACGAATTTGTCATTATGAAAGTAAAAGTGTGAGTTATTTCCAGATTTTCATCATCGGACAACATAAGATATACATCATGAGTGCAAAACGTTTATCATCAAAAGTAACACATAGAAATGTGAGATCAGTAGGTAGCTCTGAAAATCTTAAAGTTGTCTTACCAGAGAGGAAGGATTCAACCAGCCGAAACTTATTGACGGCTACTACTCATAGATTGTTCTCAAAATCATGTAAAAATGAGAAAGAAAATGTTAGTCGGTCAAGATCAAAACCGGAAATGAACGATAAATGTAAGGAATCAAAATCTTGTGGCAGACATGTAAACGGAGCACTTTGCCCTGTTACAACCAAAAACGGTAATCCAGACAGTCTACATGGTGGACGAAAGGCACCAGTTTTGATGACAACGGAAACTCCTGGCCGACTTTCAAACAGATCCAAGCCTGAGGAAAAGAAACCAAGTAGTTTGTTGAACTGCTCAAAACAAAATGCAGAGTCATCTGTAGATGTTCAAATCAATTCTTCAAAACTTTCTCAGCAGGGCCTTGAAGAACCAAAGTTACACTCAACTTCTGAGCATCCAACTTCAAAGAAATTGGTTGAAAGGGTTAATGGAGTCAACAGAATTACTGTCGAACGACATTCAACTAAGAGTCTGGCAAGTAAATCAAAAATTTTATCCGATATTTCCCAAAATCGTTTGCATTCGACCTCGGTGACGTCTTCTTCTAAGAAATTGCCTGTGAAACCAGCTTGCAGAGTTGTGGCAACTCCACTGAACATTAATTATACACCAAGTGAGAGTTGGGAAGTCGGTGAGAGTTTGAAACTGAATGTACCAAGTTTGACGAAGAACACAAAGCCCCATAGCACTGTGGAAAGTGATACACTAAGTGCAAGTCAGAATGCTGTGAACTGTGGATGCCATGTTGTGAAGATATTGGGTCATAATTTTCCAGGAGCTGCAACAAGAACTGATTCTAGTTTGGATTCGATCAACAACTTGAGCATCGCCGACAGTTCAAAGCGTGATCAAATCGATCCACGTGAAACTGAACACAACGTGAAGAATGGGTCAGAAACCTCAGGTAAAGCACTCGATGTTTTATTCGCTACCAACTGTCTGGCACACTAGAGAAATTAATTTCTCTATGAAGGGTAAGATTCTCTGCTAGACACAGCTGTCTTGGGTAGAAAGAATAATTTCTCAACTGGAGAAAAAACTTTGTATGGCTATATGATAAATATATTGACAGGATATAATATGTATTGCTTTATTTTAACTATATTGACAGAATTTATATGTATGGTATACATACATATATATACAAAATATTATTACTATGTATTTATTTTTTATATGTTCACATTATATAATTTATATTGTACATGTATTTATGTATTTTGTAAGATTTATTAAATTTTATATAATGCACCTTCAAGGTTATATATATGCCAAAGTGCTCCCGACTGAACTGCAGCTGAAGTACATTTCATGCTGCTTTTGATATAAATCTTACAGGTAATGCTTAAATGCTTTATTAGCTATGTCATAATTAATATGTACACACGTAATTATTTTCCTAGATATTATTATCTTTACTGGTACACAATTACCCTACACGATATTATATTTCCTCCTAGCTTGGGTGGTATTTATTTAGATCAATGAGCTCTGGTTTGATTAATTAAGTTCTTAAAGGTTATCTTCAGGATGCTAGTAGCTTTTAATTTTGTTTACTGAACGGAGGTTAGACGCGTTTTCTGATTAGGCTTTTCAATTGTCCTAACAATGTTGGCTATATCTAAGCATTAATTACATTATTTACAGCATTTCAATAGTAAATTGTAATTCAGTAGGTTATACAGTGTTACATTTCATAACATCAATTACAATGTTATATTTTGTAATTCATTTGGTCATACAGTATTCTATTTTGTAATACGAAATTTATATCGTTTTATTTTTTAATATGATATTTCCGTTTTGGTGACTTTTTCTTTTTTTAATTTGAAATTCATTAGTGTCTTCTAATTTAACAAACATAAGGAGGAGAATGCAATGAAATAAAATTGTGATTAGTTTTGGAAATTTCTCGTGGGCCATCCTAGATGAGGCTTGTGGTCATTTGGTTCACGGAACAGGAAATGTTTTGTGGGTCATGTTGTCTAGTGACTGTGTGGGTGTGTGTGACACTGGGTGTGGGTGTTAGCCCGAAAGGGGAGGAGTTGGAGAGAGACAGACAGAGAGAGTGATTGGGATGGGAAAGGGAGATACAACCAGGGACAGAAACAGAGAGGGGAAGAGAGACAGTGGGGGGATGGACTAACAGACAGAGAAAGACGGGGGAAGTGGTACAGGAGGGGGTAGGTGGGAGTGAGAGAGATAATGACAAGGAATGCAGTGAAGAGAGAGAGGGAGGAATAGAGACAAGGAGGTGGAAGACAGAAGCAGATTTAGGGTATGGAATGATGTCCAAGAGGGGAGGGAAAAGAGGAAAGGAAGGATAGAGTGAAGTAAAGGAGAAAGAGAGAGAGAGAGATAAGAAGGGTGAGGCAGAAGAAGACAGACAGGACTTGTGACAGCATGCATCTTATTTAATTTGTCTGGCTTTTGAGGCTGCATTCTCTTTCAATTGGACACGTGACGGGACCTGCTGTAATTTTACTCCACTGTTCTTGAGATGCGGATCTACTAGTTTTCAGTGTTCATTTCATGGCTACAAAACAACTTCTCTCTTTCTCTAGCTGTCTGTCTATATGCCCATTTCTCTATATCTCTCTCTGTCTCAGTCTCTCTCTCTCTGTTGTTTGTTTTATAGCAGTACAGGGCTTTGATCCATACAACCGGTTGTGCTGCTGTTGAACTAAACTTGACAACTGTAGGATTGTTTGTTGTTTAGCTACTGCGAGATTTGACGCTACTTGCATTTCTGCTGGATCGAATGATAGCAGTTCTTCCACTGGATCAAACAATAACAGTTCTTCCACTGGATCAAATGCTAATGAAATTGATGGAATGTGCAGCATGCAGAAGCAGTTCACGTTCGATCCGGCGACGTGTGAGATTTTGGAAGACGATTGTCTTGACAAAACAATGACTGAACAAAGGTGATTTAATATAATCTGACATTGTTAATTTAATCCAATCTCATGACTTATATAGCATTATATATTCATGTGGTGGTTCATATATAAATTCATTTTCGCATTTAGCTGGAGTTAATAGCTGGATTCTTTGGTCCTAGTCCAGTTAGGAAAGGAGTCAGAGTGGTGGAATAAGGGAACTTTCAACGCTTGTGAATAAGCTGGTGCTCTGCACTTTGCTGTTGAGTAATTAAGAATGAATTGTTATTTGCATGTATATATAATTAAATGATGAATGAATTGTGTATATATATATATATACACACACATATATATATACACACAGTATGCACACTCATATATAAGATAAATAAATGTCTTGAATTTATTTATCTTGCACCTCTCTTATGTGCCTATACTCTGAGGCTTTCCATTTGAGCCCCAGGCAAAAGGGGAACAGTTTTTGACCTGCAAGTATCAGAGTAGGCTAAATATAGATAGTTTTTACATTTATAATTGCCGTTGTACACACAAACCCCGCACATGCACATGGACACAAATATATATTTATGCATAAATATATATAATTAAATTATAGAGATGTATACAGACATATAGGAATATAAGTGCTCTGCTATATGCAATGTTATATTTATATATACACACACACATATAGATCATATATATATATATATATATTTTTATATAGTGTATATATATATATTTATATATATATTATTTTTATGTGTGTTTATATGTAGTTTTCTGTTGTGGGATGTATGTTGCGTGTTAATGATTGATGGTGGGATGGCCTTTGATGAGGCTGCTCTAATTTACCATTGCTCTCTCTCTCTCTCCCGTGGTTGTTTGGCTTGGCTTTTCCTCCTGGTGTTTAGCGATGAGCCTCCGACGATGATATAGTTCCACTCTGTGAAGGACGTTCATCTCTCTCGTAATCTCTCTCTACATGTTATGTGTGGATGCACTGTGAAAAAATTAGCGAACGATTAACCAGATTAAGGAAGGATTATCGTTTGATCAGGGCTCATTTTACCTGCCTCAGAATCAGAGATAAAGAGAGTTCAAGATGAGTTGATGTAGGGTGAGATCGTGTGATTGATCAAAGGTGGGTGTGGAGCTTGTTGTTAACACTCTTTTGCTGTATAAAACTCGGGTGTTGCCAGTCCGAAACCTAAATAAACAAGGAGGGCGACGATGACCGTCTTTGTTATGACAACTTGTTCAGTACGATGGCTTTTGAGGTTATACTCAGCAATTGATTTTATGGTCATATTTACTTAAAGGGGTGAAATTTAAAACCTCACCTGGCCATACTTGGAGATACTTCGAATTAATCTTGCAGCAAAATACATTTCCTGGTCTGGCCATACTTTACATCATTTTGTTCATATTGTACCTGTAATCATAATGCAGTCTGTCAGTTTGAAATTAAGCGAAAATTATTATTATTAGAAGTATTATATTTTTGCCCTGAGGTACTTCATTCCCCCAAGGACTTAGAAATTATTTAAGTGTTAAAATCGTTGTCCAGAGGGTCAGGTCTCGTCTTCTATGGGTGAGGAAATGATGCCCTGGAAGGCCACAAGATTATAGCGTTGAATGCAGATAGATAAACGCTGGAAAAGGAAAGAAACCTCGCGCTTATCTCCACTAATGGCAAAGATACGGGCCCCAATTGTGTTGATAAAATCAGTAGCGGAGGGCTTCTTAATTTAATAGTTCTTAACAATTTTATAAACAATGCAATGCTCATCATATTTTTTAAATTATTATTATTATTATTACCCTGCTACTATGCTTCATGTTACCTCTTGTCATGTACCTTACCCTACTTGTCATGCCATACCTCGATTACTTTTCCATACCTTTCCTGGCCATACTGTACCTTGCTATTGTGCTTCGTCTTGCCATGCGTTACCTTAGTTACCTAAGTTATGATACCATACCTTGTCTGTATCAAATGATTAATGACCAACATGCACAATTTATCCTTTCTATGGTATTTCACTGCAAGTTTATTTAAAACCATCTCCATGGAGTCATTTATTATTTGGCTGCTGTAGACAGTGTCCTCCTTCCCTCTAAACACCAGGACAAGCAATCATAGCAATGAGCTGTTCCGATTAATCGGTGATACTCGGTAAAGGCCGGGATTATTAGAAGTTTTTAGAAGGATAATGTTATCAGCAAAAATTATTGGTGCTGATGTAAAAATAATTCATAGTGAGTGGTATTTGTTTACACCTCCCATCATTTTTATCGCAGCAAGTGCAAGCAGCAAGACAGGTGCTTACATTGCAATGATTGGTTTATACTTTTGAATCGAACATTTTGACTAAAGAAATTACCAGTATCGCCTATTTCAATAATCGGCTGTATGTGGTATCGCCAAAATTGACAAAACATGAAGGGTACAGCTCTGATGGGCAGAGCTTGTTCTTGTTCACAGACTCTGATAGAGGTGCATATAAAATTATACATACAAACATGGTTTTATCTCAGTGACGCTATAGAAATTCTTAAGTTACTTGAAAGGTTGATTACTCGGCTTGTGAACCACAGTACGTGACGTAGTATTTTGCGGTACAGACATACTGGACTGGATCGATGCTCGTGCGCTCGTTCTTTTTTTGACAAACTCTTTTCGGCCTGACGTAAAGGGAAGATCAGAGTGCACACAGACAAACTGCCTTGAAGCCTGACATCATTACAGAGCTATATCCGGAAAGTTAATGTTCATTGTGTTTTGATTAACAGCTCTAATGATGCCACATCCCTGTGGGCTTGATAATATGGGGCCCCGTACGGGGAACATCACGAACGCCCTTATTACGCCAAAGAGATGGAAATGATAGCAGAAATTGAATACAGGAAGAGTGAACACTATGCCATGGATGTAAGCCATGGGTAGTACCAGTCCAAATGAGGAGGGCAATGCTAATCATCTGAGTTATTACACATTGTTGTTAAATAGGCAACTACTATCTAAAAGCAATATACGATAAAAGTAATTTATTAAAAGTCATTAGCTGTTTGAGCTATGATAGGTGCACAGCTCAGTAAACATGCAGAACAATTGAATAATGGCATCATGTTTATTCATATATATACCAAAAAAAGATAATTTAGGTAAGTCATAATTATGGTAATTATCGATAGCGAATTCATGGGCAAACTGGAAACGAGAGATAAGGAAAACAAACAATGAAATGACTGTTGCTAAAATAGTTATTACAATTTTATAATACAATGCAATGATTATCTAATCTTATCTAACGACTTCTATAGAGCCATGATGACGTGATTCACCAGGCATGAGTAAGTAACTATATTCTTTATTTAAGCATCTGACAAAGAACACACTCTGGTGCATATTAGTTAAACAATTAATTATTCGGTTGTGTGGGTCGAATTCTTGAAACTTTGCCCTTCAGTGTGTAAGTATCGTCCTCTGATATTTTGGTCAAATGGGAAGCACCTCTGAGGAGCTTCTCGTGAAAAGGTGCTATATAAATTAGCAGTTACAATTGCATGCAGTCAGGGTCACTTCAGGTGAAGCTGAATTATGAATGGTTGAATGGCAATAACTATACATGATGAACAGAGATACGTGCCAGTCCCATGAAGTTTCCTCAGCCTTCCACTCCCTAGGGGCATTGGTAAAATGAGTCTTGGCACCTAACAGTTATATAATCAACACGTCTTTAACTGCCATTTTGTGTAATCGTCCTGTGGGGTGTTGGTTTCAATTGAATGAATGACCTATAACCAGTTACCAGACATTACTATGGACTTTTGAAGTTAAGACAGAAAACTGTCTTGTGACAGGCAATTTTCAAGCCTTGAGATCAGACAGTGCATGTGTCCAAGACTTCATGTCAGGCCAAAGTGTTTGGTCCAAACAGATGTTCCTAATTTATTTTATTAGGGTGTAACTAGCTAGCAAAACACAGGCAGATTTTATAGTCTGAAATATTTAATAGAGCTTTGTGCTATATTGTGTGAAGTTTTGACATCTGTGTGGTTCTCATAAGTTAGAACGGATATGAACTAAAACCTGATATCCATACGTCCTGTTTATAAATTGTTCAGCATAGCTTCCTTATATAAATCGGGCATATCAGACCATATCCAGATGTTGTGTTTGCTGTTTGTATTCTTCAGTAGATGTTTGTGGGGGTTGTTGATGGGCAATGTCAGTGCAGTGACTGTTTAAATTGTTTTGTGATTGTTACTGTAATGAGGGGATCATTTACATATTATGGGATCATAAGTAACAAGCTACTTCTAGGTTGCCCAACTTGCCTTACAATGCCAAATGTATGGCTTGATGCCTCGTGCATTGAACGCGGGCACTTTAGAAGTTACCAATTACATTACGTGTTCAGAACTACTATTGTAGACTCGTAGTATGGTCAGTTTACTTTCCGGGCGTTGGTTGCTCTAGAATCCTCTAAATATTGATGGTACATGTAGTATATTTTACTACTAAGCACAACAGTTATAGCGGGGCAGGTGTTGGCCCTGCTCGGTGGTTAGGCAAGTGCTGCGGTGTTGCGCCCCAGGTCTGAGGAGGAGGGCTTCTGGCGACCTTTGCTGCGGCAGCTGCTGGTCCCAGCGCAGCCGAGTCCGTCAAGATGAAACAACGTACCGCATAGTCTGTAATCTGTTCTTCGGCGACTGTTCCGGTCTGTTATGCAGGTATACTGGGAATGGACAGGTGGATGGAGAAGAGGTAGGGAGAGGCAGGTAGGGTGGGTGAGAGGAAGGAAGACAGGGAGACAGAGAGAGGGAGAAAGAGAACTTCATATTAAGATGCATATTATATAATATATATATATATATTTGCCTGGATGTGTGTATATACATTGTATGTGTAATGTATATATATATATATATATATATATATATATATATATATATATATATATATATATATATATATATATATATATATTATATGCACACCTAAGTACATGTACGCCGTTGCACGGTGTGAATTCATACAACATTAGCATCAACACAGGATATATCATATTTCCAAAAGTGATTAAATATTTATATATAATAATAATATAGGTGTATATTATGTGTGTATATATATGTAGATATATGTGTGTGTATATGTATAATTATAATGCAGATCCTTGTGGATGTGTATGTATAATGTATATCTACATGATGCATACAGATGAATGGCTGTAGCATTAATGTTCACCCAGAGGGCTTGCGTTTGATATTCGTGTCCCTCACTGACCGTCTGATGTTTCAATGGAGACCAGAAACCAGACAGGACCTGTTGCAGTGATGGGTCAGTAAGTAGGTTAGTCAGCCGGCTGGTTGTTTGTGCTACTCCTCAGGCCAGATAAACTCAGGGAGCATAAGAGGCAACCAAACACGAGGAAGTGGAATTCGATGTCTCGTCGGTATGGGTTTTAATTCATTAATTCAGATCATTTATGTAGCGCCCTTTCAGGAACCTGGTCAGAAGCGCTCTCAGGCCACAGCTATGGAACACGGTGGGCGATTGCTTGGAGCGCTTGCCCTATGGTGTGATGCGCATGGGTTCGTTCCTCATACCCTGAGATGGTTACTGTGCAGGAACCAATGTATCTGTCTGATTACATACAGGAAGTGATTTAGACTAATATAGACAGACAGATACAGGAATAGAGATGTACACAAACAGATATATAGCAGGCTGAGTAATACATACAGGTATTTACAAACAGATACAGAAACTTAGAAATCTAAGCACACAGATTTACACAGACAGATGCAAACGGACAGATAGCCAGACACATACATGTAGGCATACAGACTGAGACGCTTAGGCAGACAGGAAGTGAGTAACTGAATGACTGCTGAGGGGAGTTGTAATAGATGCTATCATTGTTTCCTAAGTGACGATGATGACTTTCCAACAGGAACTATACAGGATGCTGGTAGCCTATCATCATCAGCAGCAGCAAGCTGTTGCCGCCATACTTCTTCTTTTGTACTCGTGATGTTATTGTTGTGTTGAGTCAGAGGCGCGAGCGCATATCCGTCAATTGGCGCCTTTTTCAGAGGGCACTACAGTTTGCACGTGGCTACGATTGTATGTATGGCCGTTTTTATATGAGTTGCGTCTGTACACACCCTGAGTGTTATCACTGGGATTGTTTGTCAAGGGCAGGCACAGAGGGAGGGAACCACGCTAGCCAATGCATTGTATCTCCCTAAACGAGATAGAAGGGGTTGGCAGGAGAGGTCCCTGGATATGTGCTTATGTTGTTGCTTTGGTTACTGTAATGCAACGATTGGAGGTTTTGAACCGGCTGAGCAGGCTGCATGCAGTGCTTTGGATAAGTTGTCTTGCTCCAGATTTATTCAACACTAATTAGATTCTAAGGTTGGTTAAAGTTGTTGTTTATTGCACAATACAAGTTTTATAGTTACAGCCCCATGAATGCTTGTCTACAGTGCAATAGGTTCCAAGAGAAGCTATAGAGCTTATACTAGCCTTTGCTCCTCTTTCCTATTTAATATTCATACTTGTATCTTTTCACTTTAATTAGAACTTAAGTTATAATAATAATCAAGCATCCTTGTGGCGGCATGGCCTGCGTTTCCGCACTCTAGAAATTGTCCGTTTTATGTAATAATATTAATAACAACTGCTTATGCTATAATATTAATAATAATTAAAATAATAAAACAATAAAAATATTGATAACTGCAAAGTGCATTGCATAAATAATCATAGGTTGATATTTGTTTTTTGTTTACTAGGGATGAGGGTGATTTCAGCTGTGAAGATCCCTTTGCTGACGTCACCCTGATCTCGGACTCAGCGGAATCGGACGTATTTGTTGAACTGCCTTTTGCGAATTACTTCAAGTGTCGTCAAGACAGAACCGAGTCAAGTCGCAGCTGTTGGAGCGATGAACGGTCGTTCGGCTCGGCAAGTTCCGTGAGTCGGTCTTCGGGGAGTAGCCAGGAGAGCGTGTCGGAGGAGAGCAATATTCCCGATTCATTTGTGAGAAAGACCCTCTTGCGCCGTACGCGACAACTGTTGAGTCTCGATTCGAGGCACAGCGGAAGGAGTCAGAGCACGATATTTGCGGCTCTGGGTGGTGGAATGCCGGATCCGAGAATGGAAGAGCCTCGGCAGCTCCGGTGCAGCGATAGGACGTGCGTCGGGGAATCGGAGACGGAGTCCGACTCGGCCACGAACAGTCGGAATTGTGGAGCGGCGTCAGGTGGATGTTCTAAGGAGCTGGATGCTCTTTCCGGTCCGGAGACTGGATGGTCGACAGGGCTGCACAATTATGAGAAGAACATTCCTTTGTCTTCGTTTGTTCCTTATGCTCAGCGTCTGTCGATGCTTCCGGACCACATGGCATCTCACCCTCTCGACATGTTGACCGATCCGGGTCGGAAAACTCCCGACCGTCGCCCGGACTGTTCGGAAACCTTGGGTTTTTCCTGCGCGGAGGTGGGGAAGGACGGCGCCGGCCGTCCTGCTAAACCTCTCGTTCAGTTGAGCCTCTCTAGTGACTCGGAAACTGTTCATGGATCCCATACATCATCCGAGTCGAACCTTCAGAGCCTTCATGAAAGAATAAGCTTTGTTGATCTCATGCCACCCGGGTTCGAGAGCGCCAAAGCCCTGATCGAGAGGGAGTCGAAGGACATCCACGGACTCATGTCGACGCATTTTCTGCCCAGGAGACCGCTCAGCCAGATCTGCAGCCGCACGATCAACGCGTCCAACATCGGGAAGATCGGAAATGCTCCAGCGGAAGGTCTGCCCCACCACCATGCACCGAATTCCACGTGCTGCACCGCTGCTGGAAATCCGTGGAAAAGCGCCTGCAACATCTCGGCGCAGATTCGGGCGGCGAGGTCATGTAGTCAGCGCAGTTTTAGCCCGTTGCCGACCATCGGAGCGGATATACACGAGCGACTGACCTTTCCCAGACCTTCTGACCTCCCTTCGGCAGGATCTTCTGTGCAAGTTTCATCCGCTTCTGCCTCGACTATCGGTCAGGCGTCCTCCTTCCTCGAAACCTCTCCGACTCACAGGGTGTTCAACGGAGCAGCCAACCCAGCACAAATCGAAAATGGAGTGCGGTCTCGACTTTCTTCGTTCGACCGAGACTGTAAGTGACATCTGCCTGTTGGGATGTGTAACTTGCGCGATTCTTCCAAGGCATGTTGTAACGTGCACCGTAATATAGGCTGATTTTCTGGAACAGAGGTAATGGAATTTTTTTTTGTTGGATCTGAAAAAGTGTATTTCTATTTTATCTTAAATTTCTGTAGTGCAATAATCGTAGAGTACAATCGATGGTCACTTTTTAGCATAGTCACTTTCAAACCGCAATCTATAGGACAGAATTTATTCTGTTTTGAATCTAAAGGAATCATAATTTGTGCATTTTTCTGTTTTAAATTTCCGCAGTTCATCTTTCCACGTCGTCGTCAAGATCGAGGTCTTCATCTTTCGTTTCTTCGGTGAGCATTCAGTCATTCATTCATTCATTCATTCATTATGAACATTTATATAGCACCCTTCGTGGTTAAAGGCTTACACTCATTGTGACAATCTAACATCAAAAGGGCCAATGCAGAACACTGCTGATATAGTTTGCTATTGAAATTGGAAAATTTTTAATTACCAATTGCAACTGAGCTGGCCTTGGATACTGGTAATAGCAGTGATACTAATTATAAGAAGAGAACCAAGACAAGAATTCGCCAAGGCTGACTCTGTTGTAGCAGTTATGTGGTTTGAATTGTCAATGACTTAATTTTCTCCTCCTCAGCCATATAAATTCGTTGTGTTTACAATTACAATATGAGGGTTTAAATGTGGGTCCTCAATCACCGCAACAGGAGAACTTGTTTTTCGGGAGCACATGAGGCAGCAGATTTTAATTTTTTCTCTGCTGTGATAGTGATTTAAACACTCTAGGTTAACAGCAGTGTTATTTTAGTTCAGAATATCATTTTCATTTCAGTTTTTGTTAAGTTCAGAATCAATCATTTTGGTTTAGTTCTAGTTCTAGTTTCGTTTTTGATAATAATTTTAGTTCTAGTTTAGTTTTCATTCATAAAAGTGTTTTTTTTAGTTTGCGATTGTCAATTACCTTTTTTTTTTTTCCAGAAAACAGCAATAAATCTGGTCTGGACTGTTAACTTAACAGTCCACATGATATTAACACCTACCTAGTCTGTTGCAAGCACGATAATGAAATGTGAAAATTATATGGACGCTTTCTTTCGGCGATGTAGTCAAACTAAAATCTGTTTTGTGTTTCTGTCTCCAGGTGGAAGAGAAGCAGGCTGGCGAGGTGACTCATCGATGATTTCAGTTTACAATTTATTATTGTTATTATTGCAGCTGAGTTTTAAAATACCAATATGTTTAATTTTCGACATTGCTGGTTGTCGAGTTTGGCTTCTGTGCACTTGTCATCCTGTTTCGTTTGAGAAACTGCTTTTGCTTTTGGCCGTTGATGTCAGGAAATAATAATAATGATAATTTCCTCTTGATATCAAACCGACAAATCGCAGTATGATTACAAGTACAGTAAGAAAGAATAATAACAAGTTATTACAAGAGTTGAATATAACTGTTGACAACCATGCAAGGCACACATTACGTTATACATCTAATTTTACCAGCACTGCTTCCTAGCAAGGGAAGGACTAGTCAACCTTGTGGGCATCGAACACGATTCCTCTGCTCTGTGCCCTGGTGTGTTATCCAATACTCCATGGAAATCACCCCCAAATCAGGTGTTCACAATAACTAGGGTGATGTGATATTTGATGTGGAGACGAAATAAGTATTCAGTTTACAGATGTGACTTTCTAAGTCAGCCGTGGGCAATTTCTTTTAACAAATGGCCACCCTTGGATTTTAGGTGCAGCTCAGGGACCGTATGCCTATTGCAGGCTATATTTTGAAGATTCAATAGCCCCAAAAGATGGGGCATTGTTAATTTTATTCAAACTAGGTATTTCAGAATAACCTTTAAAGTTAATGGGGATAATCTTAATGATGAAAATCTAATTATCCTAAAACATACTTTAGAATGGTCGATGTAGTCTTATGTGCGAGTTTGCTGAATTGTAATATGGTTTCGCCACAGATCCGTAGATTGCGCCGTGAGTTGGAGCTGGCCAAAGAGGAGATAACAAGCCTTATGACACAGCTGAACATGAATGTAAGTGTTACTTCAAATAATAGCTTCGTTAGTGTCTGTTATGCGTTGCTTTGTCTTATATCGTCTTCCTTTAAGAGTATCTAACAGTTCTGATAACATCGCTTTACAATACATCTACATTACAGTTATACTCTGCATTATATTATTATATCTCCTTTCCTTATTATGTATACCTCCTTGCTCTACCTTACCTCTTATTGCCTTGGTTTGCCAAGTCCTGTATGCCATACCTTATCTTACTATATCATAGGTTACCATGTTACCATACCTTGTGCTACCGTTGTCTTCGTTTGTTTCTAGGTGGTGCTCGCCACAACCTATGAGCAGAACTTGGAGTCAATGTCTCAGAGGCACCAGCACCTGGCAACCCTTCTCCAGGAAAAGGTAGCCGACTGAGGATGACACTGTATCTGTGGAGACACTTGTTGATTGATTGATTGATTGACTGATTGATATTAATGTCGTGAATAATTATATCTTTGGTTATATATTTGATTGAGATTAAAACTGAATCTCATCTGATTGATTGAAGTATTTGTTTGATTGAAACAGTGGCTCATTTAGAAATTCATTTTTGAAGAAGTGATTGAGTGAGACATTTATTGATTGTGCTGTTGAGAATGAGTTTGTGTAGGAAACTGAGTTTAACAAGTAAGGCAACACAGTTACTTAAGGTATATCAAGGTAAAGTAAGGTGTGAATTACCTTACTATAGCTTCCTATGAACTTATCAAAAGTATTTCATAAATTTTTTGATTGATTGGTTGATTGATGTACCTATTGACTGATTGAAGTACCTGTTGATTGAAGAAGTTTGATTACTGAAGAAGCAGTCGATTGAATGATTTATTGTTGTTAGGTTCTGAATATGTACCGTTCTTTTTCTCTGTTTTTTTGGTGATTGCGTTTGGTGTTCGTAGTGAATTTGTTATTTCTTAGAGCATGGAATTGCAAGTGTTTCGTTCATCAGTCATAAAAGACTTTGCTTCCTGTGATGGAGAACTGAAAGGCATTCCAAATTCTGTAAACCTCCAATCTTCACGTCGAATGTCGTCAAGTTTTTCAAACTTTTCAATGGATTCGAAAGCCAGAGGTGACTGAGAGCCACTTAGTGTTGTTTAATTTTCAATGATGTGAACTAATAGTTATCTATATCTATTGATGACTGTCTGTCACTGTCTAATTACAAATAGTGCATAACCGGAAATCGCTTCGGACATTTGCCTCGGCAGAATATTAGACTATTTGGAAGTATTCGCCTCGGCAAATATTACACCTGCAAATAGCTAAAAATAACTTTTTTTGATAAAAGTAATTTTTTTGGATAAAATAATATTTTTCATCAAGTACATTTAAGACTAACGAACTTACTTATAAGCTATTGATTTATTAAGCAAGAACTTAACATTTCATTGAAGTTTCTTTAAAATAATGATCATGTTAATTTATACATTTTAATTTCTTTTGGTTATATTCGCCAGGTGCCAACCAAATCAGTAATTTTCCCGCTTGAATTGACTTCACCCACTTTCCGGTAAACATTAGAGAGTAAAGATAACTTCATATTTCAAATTTTATAGCAAGGTTTTACATTTTTTTCACAAATGAAGTTATTAAATAGTAAATACACTACATGAAGGATATTGCTATAGCCTCTGCGCTGACTATAGATAGTTCTTCGTAACTGTGCACGTGGCAGGTTAACTATGCTTTGCATACGGCTGGTACTTGCTGCCAGATTTGCCGCTACTATTCGGTTCGTACCCGGATTCGGCAAATAGTTCTTCCAAATACTCGGATTTGGTACTCGGTGGAAATTGTCTACTCGGGTATGCCTTAATTACACATTGTTAATTATTGGATGATTTATTATTCACAAGTACATAAATTTACTGATGATTTTTTATTCATAATTATATAGGTTTATAGTTTATTATTCATTTGTAGAATTTATTATGTCTATAAATTAGGAAACGAAATAAATTAATATGATTGTTTTACCATTTTATCAGCTAAAAATTTTGACATAGTCAGTTTCCGATTATGATTGCCTCCTTCCCAGTATCAATCCCTCCCAGTACTGCTCCCTAGTTTCTGTGCCCACGCCCGCATAATCCCCCATGGCCAACATCCTGATGCTCGAAACCATTATTATTAGGCTGTTATTTACTTTTAACTATATTTATTAGATGTTCTGTACACCAAAGTACAATCATCAGTTGGTTAACAAAGGATATACATACCTACTGACTTATATTCTATTATTATAGTCTTTGTTTTCTTTAGAGTCGTCCTTCTGTCGACAGATTTCTTCGGACAGTCTCAACAGTCAATCGAGCTCATGCAGTGCAGCAAGTCAGCCGTGCAGCTTCAGTGGTGTTGGACCAGAACCTAAGAAGAAGTCCAAGAAGAACTGGGTGAGCGGATAATATTAATAATAATAATTATAATAATAATCTATAATAGTAATAATTTATGTGGCCATGCCGCATTGACTACTGTAACTCGTTACTCATCGGCCTACCAAAACTCCACCTCACTCCGCTCCAGTCTGTACTCAGTGCAGCTGCTCGTTTGATCACCCGTCTTCCACGTTATGCACATATTTGTACTTTCATGACTCGACATCTTCATTGGCTTCCTCTGACTGATAGAATTCATTTCAAAGTTCTCTTTCTTACATTCAAAGCGTTGTTGGGTCAAGCTCCATTCTATCTATGTGATCTTATCAGGCAACCTATCTCAGCTGCCACCGGACGTCCTCTCCGCTCTTTAAACCTTCACGATCTTCTACCGCAGTCTAGAACTGCCACAGCTCAGTGTCGTGCCTATGCCTCTGTTGGCCTTTTGCCATGGAACAGCCTTCCTGCTGTGACTCGTGCTGCAATCTTATCTAGTAGCACAAGTCTTTCTGCTCGTTCTCTTAAGACTTTTCTTTTCTCTAGGTTTTTTGTACTGGGAGCGTCTCTGATTAGGTTGTACTGTGAGAGGCGTTTATAACTCCGTAAATAGATTAGAATAAAATAGAATAGAAGGGCATCTTGTTACGACGGAATTGAAACAAGTTCTGCACAGCTTTGATCACTGATGGTGGAGCCATGGTAGTTAATGGAACAGAAACCTTGATGGTTTTTACTCTCCTGGCAGGGATTTGAACCCTGACCTCTTGAGTTGAATGGGGTGCACCTTGTTGTGCTCCTTTTATTTTCAGTAGCCATGATGAAGTAATGTAAGGTATGGTTGAAGAAGGCTTAAATTCTTTGTTAAATTTTTGATCTCACGTTGCGTCGACACACAAATTGTTGGCTGAAATAATATTGTATATTAATTATATGGACTAAACTTGTGGTCTGTTGAACATTTCTGGACAGATCAAGAAGTCTTTGTCTCGCGCTTTCTCCGGTAAGCACAAGCGCAGTTCGTACTTGATGGTTGAGCCGGATGCAGCCAGCGTCGACTTGAGTCACTCAGATGCGGCCCTGGAAGAAAAGCCGTCTGCTCCGGTCAGGGAAATGGACTCTTCAGACAGGTACATTATGACGGCAGCAAGGTTTCTGTTGCTTCTCTCTTGGCTTCTCTGTTTGATCTGTCTCTTCTATCTTTCTTCTCTCTTTCTTCTCTGTTACTTCTCTCCGTCTTCTATGTTCCTTCTCTCTTTCTTCTCTGTTTTTTTTCTCTTTCTTCTGTTGTATCTTGCATATACAGAGTGATGATGATGATGGTGAAAATGACAACGACGATGATGATGATGATAATTGTGATGATGATGATGATGCTGTTTTGAAGGACATTCCACGAGAAGACAATCACCGACCTAAAGAGGCAACTAAGCGAGCGAGATGCTGAGGTGATGGATCTCAAGTTGGATGCGTTGTCTTCGGTGCAACAGAAGGATCAACTGCGTGCAACAGTTGTCCAGCTGAAGGCAAGTGACCAAGTTTCATGTAACCCATATTGTTGACGTCTTGCATTATTATTATTACTCGTTGCTTGCATGTCGTAAGATGGTTTTAGAGAATCTGAAACTGTAAATTCGAAATATTGAAATCTAAGAAAAGAGCTGATTCACTCTCAAGTTACGAAAGAATTACTTTAAAGTTTTCAGTTTCCGTTACATAAAATAAACCTTCACAGCATTACAAAAAAGATTGATATCATGATTCGTGACATTCTCTCTTCATTTCTTTTATTGATTTCGCATTTTTCAAGTCATCGCTGTCTAACGACCAAACATCGATCAGTAGTGCTGAAGAATTGTGAATGAAGGACTTGCTCACGGTCCCTATGTAATGTAATCGAACATTTATATAGCACACCTTGAAGACATCTCCCCTATGTTGTGACCTCTCAGGAAAGGCTCAGGTTCTTACTCTCTGCATTACATATGGAGTGCTGTAACCAAGTAGCTAACATTTCCTACATGACTATTGCTAAATGTGTGGGAGCACACAACACAATGACTCTTAGGGTCACACAGACTTGCTCCTTATTGCCACTGAGAAAGAAGAGAAATTCCTTAATGAGCACCTATTGACAGTCATGGGTGTGGACACAGTGGGGTGGTCCATAGCAGACGTCCTTAATGGACAGCCCCCTGTGTTTGATGTCTTAGCGACTTCATTTTTTTTACTTATGGTTAAGTTTTGACTTTTACGAAATTGCAGAAAGAAATTGCCTCTCTGCAAGCAGAACAGACGGGCGTGAAGCGACAACTGGTAAAACCAGGTCAGACTGGTCCTTCGTCGACCGTAAGCCAGGCCTTGTATGTCGTGCCAACCGGAAGTGACTCTCGGAAGGCATCCATTGTTTCCGGTGCGGACCTTGCTATGGATTCGACAACATCAAGGACACCTGATCCATCGGTTGACTTATCCATAGATGGATATCCTCGCTTGACTTCGCAAGAGTCTTTCATCTTCTCAAGTCCAAAATTTCTGCACAAGTTCAGCCTTAAGTCGGCAATAACCTCCGTTTCAAGTATGCCAGTTTGAAGTTCTTTTGTTGCAAGTACTTTGCTTTAGGTACCATGTGAAGTAATTCCATGTCAAGTACTTTGCTTTAAATCCTTTTCAAGTACTCCCATTTCAAGTGCTTTGCTTTAAGTACTATTTCAAGTACTTTTGTTTGCTTTGCTTTGAGTTCAATGAAGAACTTCCATTTTTGTAGTACTTTGCCCTGAGTACCATATCAAGTACTTCATGTTCATTATATCTCGTCTTTACTTCGTCTGTTGTTGCAAGCACATGTTAAACTTTGACTATCTTCACATTGAATTAAATATCCTAGTTGAACAGCAATCTCAGTTTAATTTATTTAGTTTGAATCGAGTCGACATTAGTTTATCAATTATTGTTGCTTCTTCGTTTTGCAGTTGATGATTGTTTACTTCCGGTGAAGCCGTCAAATCCGTCAGGCGCCATCACTCGAACAAGTTCCCATCGCGAGTGTCGTCGCAAGGACTACGACAGGAATAAATGTCGTCTCGATCCGAAAACAGTAAATGATTTTTTTCTTATTGCTAGATAAACTTTATATTAAAATTAATGTATTGCTATTTAAAAGAAGATCTGCCAATCAATTCCCACAACTGCATGTATGTTGCAGACAATCTAGAGTGGAAATTATTTGTCAATTGTTTAATTACAATGCTGTACTTAAAAAAGGTTTTGTACACCAGTGTGCGGATAAGCAGTTGGTTCAATAAAAAATATGCTTACTTACTTATATTCTACATATTCATTGATATCAGTCAGATAACAATGAATGCAGCACTTTGTAAGGTACTTAGCAGGTGTTATGTTCGTTGTCTTGATACATACTTAATTAATATGCGAAGACATTGCATACAGATACTGGTACTTACTGATACACACATACTGATGCATATTTACATGCATGCTGCCAGATACACCAATGGATATTACTGATATATCCATGCTTATACACACATATACAGTATACACATATTTTAGAATACATATTGTCATAATACAAATTCTTACGCAAGACAAATCTTTGATTTGGATGTTCTATTGTAAAGTTCAAGTAGGTAAATTTATTCAGGTAGAACTCTGTATCATGATATGAAACCGAGGACCTTTGTAGGTGTTCGAATCTTACAGGTATGTCAACTTGAAATTGCTCCATGAGTATTATGTATGGCAGTAAAAAATCACCTGTTCAGATGTGTTGATTGGTTCTGTGCCATTCCATTGCAGACTCGTTCTGTCGATACTGGCAGCCCGAGGTCTGACTCCGAGGGCAGCAGCAGCAGGAAAACTTCGTCGCCGTTGACGACCGCATCCCGATCACCATCGTCGACATCCTCAGAGACTTTAAGGAGGAATAATATGAATGGTTGCCCAAAATCACGCAATTCCACTTTGCTCCAATCAGCCGTATGACGGTGAAATCTTGACCGAAATCTCGTTTATGCTCTTTCAGGAAATCTGCCGAATTTTGCTGTCATTTGCTGCTGGTGATTCGGAGGACAATGGAGATAATTTCTTCGTGCCCATCCCGCCAAATGTCTGGTGCCAGGAACTGAAGACAATGATGATGACTGGTGCTTCCTGCTTTTTCTGTTCTCCTTTGGGGAGGGGATGGTTAGATAGTGATGCTCTTAGTCGAACAACAAATAGATCTTGAAAGACGCAATTTGATACCTGTTGCTCCCTTGACCGATTCAGCCTTCCACATCCTAGACGGCATAGCTTGTAAAATGGGTGGGTGCCCAATAGTTGTTCAATAGGGCATGAAATTTGTACAGTCATGTTTCTTACCGCGGTTTGTTAGTGATCGCATTGTCAATAAACACAAATATTGTTCTGGCAATGGATTTGAAAAGTTTAAATTGAACGATGGGCCATACATTTTGTAAATCGGTTATGTTAGCGTACACTATGTGTGTGATTATGTTAGCATTGGTTGGGTACCATTTACTGTTTACTGTATTTTTGATTTTGTTCGCATATTAATCACGTTCGAGATCGGGTTATCGAGGAACTCTGGAACAGCGATTATATATCCTGATACCAGACAGGTATCAGTAACCAGAAGTTGATGCAGCTTTAAGCATGATTTTTTTATTTTTTTTTGTTTAGGGAAATAAGCAGGTTCTGTTATGTGATAATTGCATTTGTTTTACATAAATTGCAGCATGAAAATGAGCTAAAAGACTACCACTTGCAATGTGTTCTTTAAAGTTAAACTATGACGTTAGAGCATGCTTCATTATACTACTGTAATTTGATAATGTCCTCTGTACAAAGTTCATGCATGGTCAGCGGTGAACACAAGTTCAGAAGTAACTGCTCGTAACGTAAGTTCCAGTATTGCAGTCTTCTGTTTTAAAGAGCAGACTCATTTTAGCACAATGTTATTCCAGGGTGATTCTTAATAGGACTTCCTTAGCTTGCATTAATTGTAATTCCTCGGTGTGATAGTAGACAATCGGTGTGGTAGTCACAGTTAATGTGGTATGAGAGACACAGGCAGACAGTAAGACAGACAGACAGAGAAATATTTTGATTGCCATAGAGCTATAGTACACATTTCCAGTGGAGTTGAGATCAAAGGGTAGACCCTTAGGGAACACATGGTACCACTATCTATGTCACCCAATTTGCAGTGTCACATTTCAGCGCTTCAGTAGCAGTATTATAAAAAATCGTGATCAATTGGTATCAACATCTTAAAAGAAACTGATATTCTGATATCACTGTATTTTGCATTTGCTAATTGCACAATCTAGTTCCTATCTCTACAAACAAGTGCTTAAATGTTGAACCATTTCCATTTCAATTGTTATTGTAAGTTTTCTGCGTATTCAGATGCTATAGATTTATACAATTACATTACAGCCAGTGTATTACTCCATGACACAAAGACTGCTTTGCAGAGGTCTTCTCATTTTTTCTTTTGTATTATTCTACGTGATTTCGTTGGATTGGGTCGGGAGCGCCGACTGGTGAGTTTTTCTTGAGGTGTAGCTTCATAAATGTCTTATTACATATTGTTATGCTAATTGGTGTAATGTAGTCGTTCCTGATGACATCTGACTAGTGCAGAGAGTGCCTCTGAGTGGATACCCTGAAGAGGCTCTATATAATTGTTTAATTACAATTACGTGTGTTTGGTTATTTCTTCACTTATATAGCCAGGAGGTTTTGTTTTGTGTGATACGAATTACTTTGTACACGTATTCCTGGCCATTTATATAGCTCCTTTAGGACATTGTGTTCATTACTGATCAATGGTTATCAAATGATGTGTTTGGGTTAAACTGAACTCAGGCTTTTATAGGGTGCATATGTTTTGTTCTTCCATCATTGTTGCCACCCGCCCTTCGTTGTCTGCCCCGTCTCCTCTGTCTATCACCCAAACCCCATCCTCTCCTCTCAAAACTGAAGTCTTGCCTTCTCAGGAATTCCTACCCTGACTCCTCTGATCCTCCTCCCCATCTTTCCATTCTTCTCGACCTAAGTGAAACCTTCCTCAGCAGCTGCTGATCTGCCTCCTTTCTTCGTCTGTACCCTCCCTGGAAAGTGGACTCAGTCCTCCTTTTCAATAGTCTTTGGAAACCCTTCCGACTTAACGCAGTGCTTCTGAATAGACTGGTGCTTTGCACTTGGCTTTTGAATATCGCATTAAAAGTTTTGAGTCTATGATTAATTGATTATTTAAGAGTCTCTCAACAAGTTTTGTGTTTCATTGATCTCATGAACAAAGCTTTAATTGTTATTTTTTTCTTGAATGTCTTTGATAGAATTATTATTTGAGGCCTTTAGAAAACCTCTCAAATGTATTCAGATATAGCTAGCTTTGAGATCTAAAATGGTTTTGCTTAATATGGTGAGAAATGTTGACTTTGTAGATGTGCAAGAAAATGTTACTCATTCTGGCTATTAACATCAGTGATTAAAGATCATTTGTGAGAAGTTAAATTGGTGTCAAATTTATCTGAACTAGGCAGAATTAGGTCGATTTTCGTATATTGTGGCATTTGGATAATAATATTGTCTGTGCAGGTCTTTCACTAAATACTAACTAGTGGAAGGTCCTACATTGCACATCTTGCTATAATTATTGTAGCAAGCGGTGCAATTTTGGACGTTGTTACTTGGATTAACCCGATTTGCATAGATTTTAGACATGTAAAATATGCTCCCAATAGACAATAGTATTATCTGTGTTGGTCTCTCACTTGCCATACTAATCATCTTCTCAGTGTTTATGATTACCCAACTACTACACACGTAACCAAACCCTGTATTGTACAGAAAGTCTGGAACAATGTTCACTGATCAGTGTCAAACATGCGAAGCTGGCTAAAGCTCAGTTAGTTTAACTACTGAGTAATAACTGCTCAGTTAGTTTAACTACTGAGTAATAACTGCTCAGTTAGTTTAACTACTGAGTAATAACTAATCAGTTAGTTTAACTACTGAGTAATAACTGCTCAGTTTAACTACTCAGTATTAAGTAACTGCTCGGTTTGTTTTATTGCATGTTCAGTCAATCTTTAGGACTATGCAGAATTGAGTGTCATCTGCCAAAGAAAGGCGTTCTGCTAGTCTTTAGGACTATGCAAAATAGGACTAAGCGTCAACTGAATGACTGATTGTCTGTTCACCGCCTACAATCGCCAACACAACTTTATTTAACCGTCACGTTTTGATGAGCGGCACCTCTTAACAAATGACGGAGACGTGCCAAGTTTGAAGTCCTCGTAATGGCATGAATGATTGTCGTTTGTGTCTCTCATAATGGCTCATGAATCGAGGCGTTTATATCGCATGGTGACCGTCAAACAACTTCTCGACTTAGCTGGGCAGATTGAAACACGTCCAGATGGCTGAGCCAGTCCTCTGAAATCCGAACAAGTCCTGTCTTGCTGAGCGACCGGGTTGAAGCGTGCCGATAAACTCTAGGTCCAATTTCACATTTTAGATTCGTCGTTTCGCGTGCGGTGATGAGTTCGTGTTTTATGTCGTCCACGCGTTCGTATAGGCAGATTGCTAGGAACGCCAGTCCGGTCGTTATGCGGTTCAAGGACTGAAAACGCGACATTTTGAATCTAGTTTCACGATTTTCATGGTGGAAAACGTGTTGGATATTTCAGGCGATGGCGCTCAACCAGCAATCCGATAGTATCGAGGTAGGTTTTATCCAGATTTGTGGAGAATATGTCGGCGTCCTATATGTAGTCTGCTTTATCGTCTCTGTTGCTCCAATGTTTATAGGCTAATAATTTTAAATTTGTAGGCCTAATTGGAGTAATGCAATCGTGCAAGTCTACGTCCCATCTAGATATCTAACCGAAAAACTGCATTTTGAGAAATCTGAATGAAAGCAGTAAGTGTTATAAAAACGATGAGATACTGCAGGTGCGAATCTTTTGGTTCTTTGGAGACTCCATTTAATACTCCCCATCTCTAAAAAGAAGGCCTACCGTTATGTCAAGGCTTGATGACGATTACTGGTTCTCTGTCACTTATTGTTAAGCAATATTCAAGTATGCATGTACAAAGGAGGTAACAGTTGCAGTAAAGTTATTTTTCTTATTTTAAGGCGAATTTTGCCTGTAGGCAGGAAATGCAAAATTATTCCAAAACACTATAAGGCACTGATAATAACTATTACTAATTTTACTGTGATAATCATTACAGTACTGGTAAAATCCGAGTTACTAAGTAAGTCTATCCATTATTAAAACCAGCTGCTAACCGAATGTTGGTATTAATTCAAATTGTCAAGTTAAATTGCCGTATTAATTAATGTGTTACACACCAAGCTGTATGCCACAGGTAAAATTCTGCTGTGATAGCTTGGACACAGAGAGTAAACTACAGGTTTGGTTGAAGGCAAGTAGCAGTAGATTATGTAGCACATGGCCAGGATCAGTGAGGATGGCCCCAAAGAGACAGATTGAAATTTCAGCACTCTGGCATAAATAATATATAATTTATTTAAATGCCTAAGGATCAGAGCACTTAGAGTAATGGATGATACTCTGGAGTGCAGAGCTGAGGAAGTGAGTGCACTTCCCATATCCCCAGTGAGGTTGAATAGTCCTTCATTCAATAGGTGCCAGCATTGTTAAATCAGATGTACAACATGATGTATGCCTTCCATGGCTGACGACAGTTAAATTCGACTTCTGTAAGAACTTGTCATCATCTTTTCATAATATACAAGTTTGTAATCATGCTGAGGATTGAAAATAAATTAAAATAATGATTAATATTATATCATTTACTGTTCATGTCTCTAGTATGATCTGCTAGTTATGATATAAATTTTGAGTGGTCGAGTTTGAAAATTTCAGTTCTAATGGACTGTTTGTTGCTATTTCAGAACTACGAAGTTTATGAAAACATTGGCTGTGGAGGTTTTGCAAATGTCTACAGAGCTCATTCTATTGAACGGGGCCGTGATGTTGCCATCAAATTTGTAAGTGGATTTACCGAGTCGTTACTGATGGTTACTGGCGTGATGGTCAAGGATTGTATAGTGGAGAGGAATTAATTACACAACACTGCAATCTGTGTAGCCAACTCATAGGGAAGACATGGGTGTACAAAGCTAGGTAAGAATGAAGGAGAGGTTGAAGTCTGTGATGGAGGGATGAGTTACAAGTCCTCGTGAATCAGTTGGTGCCCTGCGCTTGGCTTGCGAGTGGCACTTTAGAAGTGTGGAGATTGCAATTACGATTGCCAGGCGCTGCTACAAATGCATTCATTCATTCCTTCATAAATGCATTCATTCATTCAGTAATTTATATAGCTCTGTTGCCATGCAGAAACAGTCAAAGCAGAAAGAAGATAAGTTATTTGTATGTGGGGATATCAGAGTGGTCCCATACTGTATTGTATTTGATTTGAATTTGATTTGAAGCAGTGTAAGCTATTTAGGGGCGCTCTTTGTGTGGGAGCCCCGAGTGAATAGGAAAGGATGGATGGATGGATCGCTTTTTGTCAGTGAAGAGAAATGGAAGAGTCCCCTATCAATAATTTTGCACTGCTAGAAGGGAGGTCAATCCTTGAAGCAGGAACCAATGTCATATACAGTAGTATGCAATTTGACATCATTATGTTGTTCTGGCTATTGAATAACAATCAACCCATGTTAATGTTATTCAGATGAAGCGTGTTAACCTACTTGTACTCATGTCTGAGCCATACATGTTATTACCATCATTTGCAGCCAGTCTGTTGAGCTGAACCTTGTTCACAGCCATCTGTAGTAATCTCTAGTGATGTAACATTTTTATATAGCTACCGACTGACTGAATGGATGGATAGATGGATGGATGAATGATTGCCTTATTGAATCACTGACTTACTGACTCATGAACTGTTGACTCATTTACTCACAAACTTACTTGCAAGCAAAATCGCTCGTTGCTCATGGATTCACTTCATTTTGAGCTAATAGTGATCATGATCTAACAGTTTGATCATATGTCAAATGGATCAACTGACTTTCTGGGCTTTTTCTGTTCGATGTTTGATTTGCAGCTGAATAATAATTTAAGTGATTTATATAGCACATTTATCTTCTATGCATGATTAATGCACATGTGTTATATATGCATGTTTGTTGAATTAGATTGAGAGGAAGAAGATGCGCGATCAGCAGACGCTGAAGCGAGTAGAGAGCGAAGTCATGATCCACAGTCGACTCAAGCATCCATACGTACTTGAGGTAGGACATGCATCATCAATCAATCAATCAATCAATCAATCAATCAATCAATCAATGAAACTTGATATTGCTCTGAGGCTATCCCAGTCCAACCACAGCCAAAGAGGAGAGTTTTAAGAGAAGAGTGGAAAGAAGATGGTTAGAGCGGTCGACCCGTAACACTCAGTGTGCGCTGAGTGAGCGGGTTCGACCCTCGTCCGAGGAGTCGCTGCGAGCAAGTCCTTCACGCACAGTTGCTCTGCATTACAGCTGCAATTGCGCCATTGAGACATTTGTGCACTTCTGAGCAAAACTTTGTGGAAGAAAGGCAATATCCATTTTCAGTTGTGTTATTATTATTATTGTTATTTTTGTTATTTTATTATTATTATTATTAAAAGCCAGAGGTCCAGATGAAGCCCATTCCAGAGAAGGTTAAGTAATAATTCACCAACAGCAAGAGGACTGATTTGGAAAGGGGTCAAATGGGACATTTTAAATAGAGCCTTGCTTGGCAGTCGCACAGTTAAGTTCGACTCCTGCAATGACTTCTGCTTATTCTTTGTTCCTACTGTGCTTGTGATCATACTGTGATCTGTCAGTTTGAACTTAGCAAAAGACGATTATTATTTTAATTATAATTGTTGTTATTATTATGAGATTTCATTGATGTTGGTAATAATGCCTATGTTATTATTATTATTATTATTATTATTATCATATTTATTCGTGAACCAACGGACATAGATACAGACTCATTAGTTCGTTGTTGTTATTATTATTATTATTAATCTTTTTTGTAATTATTTTTATTATTAGATTATTATCATTAAATGCAAACCTGTGGGTACCAAACCAAATTTCTGCCATCACGGGGATTTGAACCCAATCTCTCAACATGCTGTGCAGCTGGCTAACCATTGCACTCTCGACCATCCTCTAGTAAACAAGGTTTAAAGCTGATGGCAAACCAGAAAGAAATTGATAACTATGTCAGCATTGTCAGATTGAGGCAGGAAGGATTAATTAATTTAAAACAGCTATATTTAGAATCAACAGATCTGGTAGACTGCCTCATATAGACATGCAAACACAGACAAACTCATGCATAAATCCACACACACACACACACACACGCACACACATCTAACGTATGAAACCGTGAACAAACATTCACAAACAAACAAACTTCACAGATGCCGAAACTATGCTTACATAAAGCATACATGTTTATTAGCAAACAAATGTGAACATGGACCCAAGGCTACCAAAGCATGGCTACCAAGGTCTGTTATGGCTTAAATGGGGAGGTTTCGGGGTGTAGCTCGTTGATGGTTGACCTACTGATGATGGAGCATGTCTGATCAGGTCTGTCTGGCTAGTATCTTACCTGGCTCGATATTAGACCTGTCAGGCTGCATAGGTTAATCGAGAACTCATTATCTACCTCTGGCTAAGGTCTAAATTTAATTATGAATCAAGGACTGGTGTGGTCATAGCTGCAACATTTTCAATGGACTGTGTGTGTGTGTGTGTGTGCAACTGTGCATCTTTGTGTGTTTGTTTATGTTTATGCTGCTTTAGGAAAGTTCTCTATGGAATACACAACTTACTCATTGCCTTGCCTGACCTGACTTGACCTTGAATCGCCATAACTACATCTTACCCTAATTTGCATTCCTTTTCTTTCCTTTCCTTATATCAATTAAAAATTATTTCTCATTTTGCCGAATTCTAACTAACCTTTCTTTTAATTGACTTGCCATGAGCTACCGTAGTTTAAATTTAATCATCTCCCCACAGCGGGTTCCGGACATCTCCCTTCCGGACATCTCCCTTCCGGACATCTCCCCCCCGGACATCTCCCCCCCGGACATCTCCCCCCCGGACATCTCCCCCCCGGACATCTCCCCCCCGAACATCACTCCCCCGTTGATCATGGAGGCGTGTGCTGCTTAATTAATTGATAGTTAACTGGTGAACAATCAACAACCTTACTTAATCAAATGTGTCTCACTTTGATGCTTTAGGTAAATATTTAACAAAGTTTCTATATTTAACCTTACTTTTGCTGTATAATATGTCATTACTCTGTAAGATAAATAATTATTAGACGAGAAATACGAAGAGATGGAGGTGGAAACTGTAGCTAGCGTACGTGGAAAGAACAAAGTTGCATTAAACGGCTATGTTTATGCTAAACAAAAGATTAACAAATTACGCCGTTAGCTTAGTTATGAGTGTGAACGTCGAAGAGGTGCAGGGACAGCTTTAAGTGAAGCAAAGGTGAAATATGAAGATCTTTCGGCCATTAGTTTGATTCCTATTAAATCAAAAAGATAGTTTAAATTAAAATAAATGTTCATTCGTTTTGCTGTCTAAATTTATTTGCACTGTCGGTGGGGAGATGTGGGTGAAAATGCCCTAGACCCCCCCACAGCTTACCTTTTCAGATATCAATACATCTTTACCTTGCCCTTACCATTATTTACTTGCCCTTATCTGGTTTTAGGCTAATAAATATTTTTCTTATCTGGCTTAGCCCTACAAATGACCTTGGTTTCTGGTGCGATGTTCCAGTTTTTATTGTCCGTTTCAGCTGTTCAGTTTCTTTTTCGATGAGTCCTACATCTACCTTGTCCTTGAACTGTGCCACAACGGTGACTTAGGCTCATATCTGAAGAAGCAATCGAAACTACCTGTAACGGAAGATGAAGGTAGCACCTACTGCTTATCAAAGAGATTCTAGTTTAGCCCATGAAACATTTAGTACTCTGACTGATATTTAAAATTGAACTCCCATAAATAAAATCAAAAGTTTTTTACTGTAACCAATTGAACAGAATACATCTACAGAGAATCAAAAAAATACACTTAACACTGGCTACAAAGCGAGTCCCAGAAGGGACGTGGATCCTGCTAGATAGGGATGCATAAGATTGGGACATAGGTTGGCACTCATTTAATCAAAGAGATCACCATGTTGCACAATTACTATTACTATCTTTAATGTTAGATAAATGTATAATTTTTTGATAGAAATAGACTGATAGTGCTGCTACTTCCTACTATTAATGTCTGTTACAATTTGTGGATTTCAATATTCAATTTCAATTTTTCCAGAGGCGGCATAGAAATCTTGGCCAAGGGTGGCTAATTTTAAATACTCCCCTGATAGGTAAAAAAGTAGCAACATATACTGCATTCCATCAATGGACACTGTGTAATTTGTAATTGTAATATGCAAATTTATAATGCGCTATCTCCTCTTTATTACGTTCCTCATTACTTGTTAAGAATCCTTGTTACATTTTGGTCTACAATACATAAGATACAATAACGAAATGAATGATTTGTGTTCTTATACTTGTAGCCTGTCATTACCTGAGACCAATCGTTGAGGCGATCGTCTATCTTCACAAGCACCGCATCATACATCGAGACTTGAAACTATCGAACATACTGCTCACTAAGGACATGACTGTTGTAGGTTATAACTGCCTCTATTCAATCTCTTCTAGCAAACTGTTTGGCCCATTGGTATAGTCATCTGGATTTATCCAGATGGAGGGGTTTCTGAACAATATGCTTCTAACCCTTTAACGAACAGCGCATAGGAAAACGTAAGGCATGATCAATTACGCTGGTCGTTAAATGGTTAAGATAGTTCAGTAAGCTACTAAATAACTCATTTATTACTACTACTGCTACTACTACCACTAATAATAATGATAATGCTAATGATGATGATAATATTAATTTGTTTTTTTAGAGCAGAGTAGTGTAGTCAAGGCGAAAGGCAAAGGTGCTGTACATGAGTTTTAAAAGTCAATGACAAGATAGGTCTTGAGCTGTAATCATTAAACATTCTAAAGCGCCACTCAAAAGCCGAGCAGAGGGCTCTCGCTTATTTATGAGTGCTGTGATTCTGCTCTTGCCTTAATTAAGACTGTTCTTTTTAGCCGTGCTGAGGTCGAGAGCACATCTGAGAAATAAACTTGAAGAGGTGCTATATAAACATTGCTAAGGAATCTTTGTAATGAAATATCTGTTCCTATTGTCTACTGCTTCAAAGCAGAAATCAGAGATGCACTTTGTCACCTGGTCATTCAGTGCTTTCAGAATCTAAATGAGAATACAAATGAATGAATCATCTAGGGTAAGTTAAGTCAGTGAAGACCAATTGAAGTAAAGCAATTAATTAATTAACCACTGGTGTTCTGTTTGTCCTAGTTTTGTTGTGGTTTTCTATAGAAATTGGGTGACTTTGGTGTTGCTACACAACTGTCTCGACCAGAAGAACAACACTTTACGATGTGTGGCACTCCCAACTACATATCACCGTGAGTGTTGTTTGTATCCTACTTGTGCGAGGGTCCAGCGCACTACACGTGCACATTGAATCGACTTACATTATCTTGCAATACCATACATTACACTTTTTTGATATTATTATTATTATTATTAAACGGACAATTTTTATAGTGCCATAACGCAGCCATGCCGCCTTGCTTTGCCCTTCATAATCTTATCTTGCCTTTGATTATTCATTCTTTCATTCATTTCAAACATTTATATAGCCTCCTTGAAGATATCGTGCCAGAGACGGCCCTTCCTGAATTCTGTTATTTTGACATTCATTACCTTGCCTATACTTAATGTCATCATATCTTACATTACACTATGTTACTTTACCCTGTGTTATCTGACCTTTACCTCACCTTTCATTTACTCATTGGTTCATTCAGATTTTAGAGCATTTATATAGCTCTTCTTTAAGACAGTCACCCAGAGGCACAACCAGCACAACTCCGACATTCTACTACCACTCCTTACATTACTTTCACATGCGTTATCTTACTTGCCCTAAATCACCTTACCTTGATTTACTGAAACATTACCTTCCATTATCGTTGTCTGTTGTTGTTGCACCAAACAGGGAGGTGGCAACGCGTAAACCGCATGGTCTCCCAGTCGACGTTTGGTCGATTGGTTGCATGTTGTATAACCTCGTGGTTGGTGAGCCTCCGTTTCATTCCCCCGAGGTGAGGAACACCCTCGAAAGGGTCATCTGTGTCGATTACCATCTGCCGGAGCATTTATCGGAGGATGCAAAGGGTCTTATTCGATCCCTCCTTCAAGAGGCTCCAAAGGACAGGAGCGATCTGGAACGTAAGATCGATCGTGATCGTTATCATCTATCGCCGTTGTTCATGTTCATTCATCATTTTTATTATTGTCATCATCATCGTCGTTGTCATCATTATCATCTTTGACTTTTGGTGTAGGCCTAGTTTGTGCCAGGACAGCTTTTGAATTCGTTGCTCAGTCGTTGAATTCTATGATCTTTATGTTGTATGGTTTTTATGGTTTATGATCTTTATGTTGTGTGGTTTTATGTTGCATGGTCTCATGTTGCTTGGTCTTATATTGTATGGTCCTATGTTGTATGGTCTTACGTTGAATGGTCTTATGTTATATGGTTAACTGTTTTATGGTATTTTTATGTTATTATGATCATTATGTTCTATGCCATTTGTTGTCTCTACGTTATATTGTTTTTGTGTCTATTATTTCTTATAGAAATTCTTCAACATCCTTTCTTCATGAAAAGAGTTCTATCAAGTTCACCAGGTTTTGATGACGTATGCATGCTTACTATTTCCACTCATTTTAATTAATTTTACTTTTAATTAATTATGATTAATATGGTCTTAGGAGAACCTATCAATTGACTTAACAACCTTGTCTACCTATTGTGGCTTTATTTTTCTGGTTTCTCAGACTGCTTGACTTTGATATGGCATATGGCTCCTCTAACAGGGATGAGTTTTGGAAGGATGAGTTGTACTGCAAGTTCAATTGAAGAGTATATTGATAGAGGATTCATTGCATTGGCATAATGGTTCTGCAAAGTCACTAGAGTAATTGTAATCGTAAACTGTACACTTCTAGAGCATCAGTTGATAGCCAAGCACAGGGCAACAGCTTATTCACGAGCTGTGCGTTGAGTCAGAGTATTTTCTAACAAGTATTCAGAGTTAGGTTGTTATGTCCAGGTGAGTCGTGGAATTTTTAAACAGGTGAGATTTCAGTTTTGAGTGGAAAGCCCAAGGTGTGATGTGCCTGAGACAGATGATAGTGGGTCATTGACAATGATAGTGAAGCAACAGAAGATTTGAAGAATTGAGGATTAGATTAGGTTTTATTGCCCTTTGTTGTTTATGTATTACATTACATTATGTAATTTGATTAGATTATGATGGCTTAATTGGCAAATCTGATATAATGAGCAACACTAATCATTTGTTTCAAGGGTGTTGATGAAACCTCAGCTGACAGTGGGCGTGATACCCTGGCCACCCTGTCTGGATCATTAACAACCAATGCCAGCCAGTCACTGTCCTCTTCCGACTCCAATTTCCCTCCGCGCTCTTCCGCCTCCATCGACTCCTCTTCTTCTCCGTCTCAAACAGAGCCAACTCCGAGCAAAGTGATGTCTCTGGCTCGCATCTTCTCTGGCTTCGCTGGCGCCTCCCGGTGCCAGTTTCGTCCCAGCAGCCGCTCCTCCCAGCCTCCGCAGCTCCAGACCCCGGTCCGACAGTTTATCGGGTCCACAAGACCGACGCAGCAACGGTGTGTTAAAGAAGTTATTACAATTTGTTTTTGTTCATATAATTATATTCAAACAATTTTTATGATTTATTTAATCTGCAGCTACTTTAATATATAATATATTTGCAATATCATTTTTTAATTTATTTATTTTAAAAATATTTTGAGAAGTTTTACTTGTTTCATATTTGTGGATATAGTTTTTATGATTATCTGATATCTTTTTGGTTTTTATGATTTTCTCTATATGCGTGTAGGGCCGCGATATCTTAATATTGTTTCTATAAGCAGTATTAAGATATCGCGTATGAAAGTATGAATTTTCAAGTCATTTTTGTTTGGCCGTAGCCTTGCTGTGAGGACCTCTGAGTAGGTTTCTTGAAGGGGCGCTATATAAATTTTCGAAATGAATGAATGAATAAGAATCTTGCTTTAACATTTCCCTTATACTTGTTACTGGTTATGGTTGCCATCCGGAATGGTCTGATAAACAAAGATGAATGATGAAAAGGAATCATGAATGGTATATAACCACTGCAGTGCATCAAAGATTGACCCGAGTTCATGTTTTACTTGCATGATTCAAAAACACTTAACGATAATAATAAAAAATATATAAAAAAAATAATAATAAAACTCTGTATTTTGGGGAAAATAATTTTAATAATAACAATAAGGCTATTTATATCAAGCCAAAGCACAAGCAAAACTGAAGAATAGTTTGCACATGAATGAGTTAAAGAAATTCATCATCAGTCGTAAGATAGTTTGGCACTTTTAACACTGAGTTGTGTTGTTTTCCCAGCATTCGTCAGCATTTGAGTGCTACAAAGATAAGTCTTGATCCGTGATTTGAGTGTCTCCAGAGATGTCGTATTCTTCTCATGTCCAGTTCCAATCAGTGGGTCCAATTTATGTCAGTCTACAATTCAATCTGATGTTTATTGGTTTATTTCCAGGCAAAGTGTGCAGAAACAGCAGCAGGTAATCGAGGCCACCGATGAATACTTTGTCAAGAACACTTCGACACCAGGACCAAGTGGAAATACGCATGCCCTCTGCGAATCATGCAATGCAAATCTGAGCTCTAACCCTGCCACTCCCAGTCCTATCCCCGCTACCACTGGCCCAAACTCAGGCTTTTCGGGTCAAAATCCTGCTATGACGCATTCAAATTCTGCCAGAACTAGTCACATTCAGACTAAAAGTGGTTCTTTTGCGTCTGGGTCAGGTTTTGCCTCAGCTGGTCAGAACCCCATCAGAGTTGGACAAAATTCAACCACCTATGGACAAAACGTACACGGTCAACGGCCAACTGCTCACGCCACAAAGCCAGCGCTTTTAAGCTGTGGTTCAAATCCAGCAACGTCGAGTCTTAACATTCCTCAGCCAAATTCGACTCCAACAACGCCTGTGCCGAGCACAGGAAGATTCAGAGCAACACAACCAGAGGAACCCTGTTTCCAGCCAAACCCTGGATATTGCACGCCCGGACATTTCCAGCGAGCAAACGGAAACATTCTCCCCGACGACGGTGTCTCGAGAACAGATCGCCTGTCGTGTCGCCTCGAACCGGTCTTCGATGAAGAGGAAATGAGACAGGAGGTGGAAAGCCGGGCATCTAACGGGGGTTTCGAGAGCCAACCCCCGTCGCGCAGTACTACACCATACAGCTGCTATACTGACGATAACAGGTTTGGGATGAACCCAGAATTGAACTCGAACGACCCGCGGGGACTCCTTGCGGAAAGTGACGACTGCCTCAGTAGCAGCGACGGAATTTCCGCTCGGAAATACCCGCTCCAGCACCACCACTCCGACGGCGAACTTTTCCAGCCGGAAGGGTTCAAGGGTTACGGTAACTCGAGGGGTGAAGGTTTGCTGGGGAGGCAGTCTCCTCTGACGGTACAGAAGGCGATGACCCTTCAGAGGACGAGGGAGCCGCACCAGGCCCCTCTGTCGCAGTCGCGCAGTCGCTCGGTGGAGAACCTGAGCCGGGTGGATGGAAGGAGGGGCCAGTCACGGTGGGCAGCAGTCGATATTGACGTTGATGGGCAGTCACAGCAGCAGCAGCAGCAGCCAAAGCAGCGCTTGGTGCCACCGATGTGTGCTCTGAGGTTGGCACCTACTAACCAGAAGACGAAATGTGCTGTGGTGAGTTACTACCATGTCTAGAAATCAAGTCTATTCTTATTACTTTCATTGTTACTGTTATTATTATTGTTAATATTACTATTATTAATAGGCATACTATTATTATTATTGCTACTACAACTACTATTATTACTGTTATTATTATTAGACCTATTATTTTGTATTATTGTTTGTATTACTTCCGCTATTATTACTATTATTATTGCTAATTACACTTACTATGACACTTATTATTATTATTTACTATTATGGCTATTATTATTTTTACTATTACTATTACACTTTGAAGAAATTCCAATATACATGTATCGATATATAAACATATAAATATATAAACAATGTTACGGTATTTGTTATTATTTGTAGGCGCATATCTTGGAAGACGGTGTCGTCTGCCTGGAGTTCTTTCAGTTATGTAGCGGCAGATACAGAGTCTGCCAAGGCCTGCTTATCTCACCAGATGGACTGACGGTTCGTCTCTGTTGTTGTCTTTTATTGTCTTCGGTTGTCTTCTATTGTCTCCTATTGTCCTCTGTTGTCTTCTGCTTTCCTCTGTTGTCTTCTATTGTCTTCTGCTTTCCTCTGTTGTCTTCTATTGCCTTCTGTTGACTTCTGCTTTCCTCTGTTGTCCTCTGTTGTCTTCTGCTGCTGGGGCATATAATCGTAATCATAAATTTAACATTTCAACAGCACCTACAGGGCAAGGTCATGGGAACCAGCTTATTCACAGGCACTTGATCAAACAAAATCAATAGGTCAAGATCCATAGAGTCAGGCAGATATTGATTGAAGGGCTCAGTATGTAACACAGAGAGTAAGCGTTTGAGCGCCCACCCCTCAACTGAGAGCAGTGTTTTAAAATAATTGCTGGGGTGGGTCAGAAGCTTTACACATTACCAAAGTACATTAATACAGCTGTAAATCTAATGTTCACGTTCTAGTGCCCAACAACATGAAAGCAAAGGACTAATATTCACCAGTGCCTTGCCGTGGTTGATCCAACCCTTCTAGAATTAGTTGCCAACGTCTAATGACTTGAGCCCATTGGTCTTTCTCTAGCTCTCATCAATAAGCGGTTGAAAACCATTCTGTTCGGTGCTGGTTTTTCCATCGCTAGATTCGAACTGCCATTGATGGTCTTTAGTGAAGAGGCGCTGTATAAATCTGATTAATTATAATTATGCTGAAACTGCACAATAGTCTTGAACTATAGTGTATAGCTGACAGTTTACAATTACATTTACAAGTTCACACTGATCCATTTTGCTTCAGATAAAAATCTACAAGCTGGACAGTCCGTTAGATCCCAGTCTGAAGCCGATTCCTCTGTCGTCGTCCTTGGGTCCATGCAAGACATTCTTGTATTCGAAACTTCCTCAGAAGTACTGGAAGCAGTACGAGTATGCGTCTCGGTTCGTTAACCTTCTACGCTCAGAAACGGCCAAGGTCATTCTGTACAGCGACCGGGGCAAGGCAATGCTCATGGAAAACACCCCAAACCCAAACTTTGTTGTCTGCTTCTATGACGGTAAGAGGTTCTTTGCAGTATTTACTCTCTCTCTCTCACTGTTGTCTAAGTACAATCGTTGCTACTAAAGCAACGATTCCCAACCTATGCCCGCAGTCCAAAAGTGGTCCACCAGGCCTCGTAAAGTGGCCCTCGACCTATCAAAGATTTTTTTTAAACATACGTGCAAAAAAATACATTTGACAGAATAATATATTTTCTGTTATAAATTATTACATTTTGGACGTAATTTTGATGCGTATTAGTAACATCAAAGGTATTTATCCATGTGTAATTTGATTCCATTCTAAAATAAAAATCTGTTACAATTTAAAATAATTATTTTTAATCTTGTGGTCCATCATGTCCTCCGACTAGATAAAAGTTGCCCGAAGTCGAGAAATATGATGAATGACTAACTGCCTTCAATTGTGGAACTGACTGTACAATGTATTACTGTATAGAAAGATGTAATGGCTACCTAACTTAAACTACCTCACCCTATCTCACCCTACTTTACAGTACCTTACCTTGCTTACTTTGCCCTTCCTTGCTTTACATTACAGGTGCCAAATTTAAGGTGTCGGGTGAAGAAACAAAGATCGTTCAGGCGGATGGAAGTTCAATGGCTCTCCAGTCTACAGCCAGCTTTGCACATCTGTCTCCAGAGACTCAGGAGATGTGGCACCACGTTCAGACGGTAACAGTCCAGATTCAGTCCAGAACCGGCAGCTCACATTGGGGGGAATTTGGCATAAGGATAATGGAGATGCAACGATTTTGGGGTGCAGTGATAGAATGTTTGGGGATGCGGTGATGAAATCTTGTATTACTCGCAGACAATTATGGGTGAGCAACTTGTCCAAGGTCACTACACAGTGACTCAGGCTGGGTTCGAACCTGTGATCCTCCGAACGCAAGGCACCGAACATCCCACTACGCCACTGCACCCCATTTGTTGTGTGATAATATGCTATAATATATCGTATCGTTGCTTACAGAAAAAGACTTTCTAGAAGATGTAGTGAGCATCGTCAAACTGTTGATTGGATTGCTGTTATAGTGTGTGTCCTTAGCGGCAATATCTTTCAAATCAATAACCATGCTATTTAAGAATAATTTATTGTTAAAAGAACCATGTGACAAATAGCATTAGGCTTACATGCTTGCTTGTAGAGGGGAGGAAGTGTGCAGAATTTCTTCGTACAGATTTATGCTTTACGAATTTAACCGATACAAAATGTTATGTAAAAATGAGTTAAATTAGTTAAAACTACTTAAATTATATTAATTAAAAGCTTTAAAACGGTCTTAATTGTTCTTTTCTGTTGTTGCCTTAAGCTTCACACAGTCTGCCAGGAGTTGGACGAGTTCTTTACGGAGAAGGTTTCGAATAAAATCTCCTGCTTCCCAATTGTCATTCGTGGGTCAGTCGTCTTATTCACAATGTTGAGACTGACATCCATAAGATGTGAATGCTAATTTATTCAGTTGTTGCTAAGACGTTGCATTTCCACTGATGGTGAATATAAGAATTTGCAATTCCACTGAGGGTGAATAAAAGAGGTTGCAATTCCACTGAGGGTGAATAAAAGAGGTTGCAATTCCACTGAGGGTGAGTATAAGAGGTTGCAATTTCACTAAGGGTGAATATAAGAATTTGCAATTCCACTGAGTGTGAATAAAAGAGGTTGCAATTCCACTGAGGGTGAATTATAAGAGGTTGCAATTCCACTGAGGATGAATGAAAGAGGTTACAATTCCATTGATGGTGAATATAAGAGGTTGCAATTCCACTGAGGGTGAATAAAAGAGGTTGCAATTCCACTGAGGGTGAATAAAAGAGGTTGCAATTCCACTGAGGATGAATGAAAGAAGTTACAATTCCATTGATGGTGAATATAAGAGGTTGCAATTCCACTGAGGGTGAATATAAGAATTTGCAATTCGACTGAGGGTGAATAAAAGAGGTTGCAATTCCACTGAGGGTGGATATAAGAGGTTGCAATTCCACCGAGGGTGAACATAAGAGGTTGCAATTTTGCTGAGGGTGTATTATAATTTGGATTAAAGTCCCATTCTGACTGGGATATCACAAGTTTACATAATCGGGGATTGCATATTTTTAATAGATATCGGACAATTTGTCTGTCTCTTCGGTTTTACGTGGTAGAATCGATATTTAGATGTTAGATGTACAATGTGATTGAGTCGACTTGCATGGCTGCCGACAGTAAATTCAACTTTTGTAATGATGTGTCTTAATTTGTTCATGCTATGCCTGTGATCATACTGTGGTTTGTCAGTTAAAAATTGAATGAAAATTATTATTATTATTATTAATATTGGACTTTAGGCCTTGACTGGTCTACGATTTCTATCTATGTAATAACCGTGGTCTGATTTTTAAGCATTTCTATATTGGTGCTATAGAAGTTCGAATAGATTAGATTAGATCGGAAGTTTCAGTGCGTGTGATTTATTTTTGCAGAACTCCGTCCGCTTCGGCCATGATGAACAAAGTGATCGAAGTGAAGAAAGACGTTGATGCAGAGGACAGTCGGCCATCGTCCAATCAACAGCCAACGGCTAATGGAATTCCTGCTTCAGAAAGGGTATGTTGCACCACGAGCTTATGTATGTGTGTTTGTATGCTTGTATGTGCTTATGTGTGCTTGCTTGTGTGTTTGTATGCCTGTGTGTGCCTATGTGTGTTTGCTTGTATGTGCTTGTGTATGTGTGTTTGTTTGCTTTTATGTGTTTGTGTGTTTGTATGTGCTTGTGTATGTGTGTTTGTTTGCTTTTATGTGTTTGTTTGCTTTTATGTGTTTGTGTGCTTGTATGTGCTTACGTGTGTGTTTGTTTGTATGGTTTTGTGTGCTCGCATGTATGGTTGTATGCTGCTTGTGTGTTTTTGCATATGTGTGCATGTTTGCATTAGTGTGTGTAATAAGTGATTGAAATACCAGCTGAAGAGGAGAAGGGCCACCATGTCCAGGATGGGACATATGTTGGCTCGGTGAGTGTCCCATGTGTGTGTGTTGGTCTCATATGAGCCCGTGTGGGCAGACTGTCAGGGTCTAATACCTTACACTGATATTGCCCATTTCTTAAAGTTTCCACTTACGACCACCAGTGTGACGTGCACTCTGCATTCACTGGATTGTTGAGTTTTATTTATATCTATGGTTTTTATTGCACTTGTTATGCCCACATGTTATGCCCACATGGTCGAAGCTTGAGGCAATTTCTCTTATGTCTTCTCAACAGACTTAAGAGCGCAAGTTCAACTGGTGCGCTTAAGAAAACTCCATTTGTTTTATTCACCCTCAGTGGAATCATCTCTCATTACCATAGGTGGAGACTTTGTTTTGGGTTTGGGGGGACAGATGGGTAATAGATAGGGTTTGGAGGGGTGGACAGGTCGAAAAAAATTCAATTCCCAAACATGGGTGCAGCCAAAGAGGATGAACAGAGGAAAACACTGTAGAAACTTATGACGTTTAAGAGAGAAATACTTAGGAAAATATTTAGGAAATTTTGGAGGGGATATCAGCAGCTTCATTCCCTCCACCTGAAATTTTGGAGGGGCTATCCCCCCCTGAGTTTTAACCCCTGCTTATTACTGATCACTCATAATACTTCTTGTAATCCATAAACTGTTTGCTGAATGTCTTACTGATTCCTGTTACAGTTGGTGCATGCTACGAATGGCTCTGCTGTCCCTCAGAGTCGATCGGTGAGGTCAGTTTCCTCGGTGACCTCTGGCGGACGCACACCAATGAAGATGACTGAGCGTCAGCAGGAGGCGTTCGTCAGGAACCAACCTGTCCAACTGCGACCGATGAGCGGTCATGCGTGCACTGAGGGGAAACCAGTTGGTCAGCCACCTGCCCAACCTCAGAGGAACTCAAGTGATGTCCAGATTGTTAAAGACATCTACGAACCAAACATTGGAAAAGCTACGCAGGTTGTTCGCATTTCAAAGATGTCCTATTATAATCATCATCACTATCAAATATTATTGTTATTATTATTAATTTTAATATGTATATTGGTTATTTTTATTACTTATATTATTTTTATGATTCAGCTTTTATGGGCTTTAGGAAATAGGTTAACACTTTGTCTTTTTCATTTAACCGACTTTGTTAAGATAATTCATCAACTAGCTCAATCAACATAATAATTTGATTCATAGTATTATTGTTTATATGGTGACTATTATTAGTAGTAATTTTTTCATTGCCAACTGTATTATTATTATTATTATTATTATTTTTATGATTATGGCATATATTTATTTAGGGCAAGCACTTCAGTTGATAGTATCAAGCAGTTATACATACATTAGGGGCCAACTGTTTCTTGGGAGAGTCGTAACCTTCATACAATTGGATGAGTGCCAACCAATCAGCTACTCGGTCGCACATACATTCGAATATTTATATAGCGCCTTTTGTTGAATTCGTAGACAAACCCAGGTACATAAAAAGTCTTGAAGATATTCCCTGTGTGCATATGAATATGAATTATAAATATTTAGATCATGACACGAAAATTTTTTGTGTTGCAGTTTTCCAATGGATTCATCGTCGTCCAGCATAATGATGGCTATGAGATTCAACTAGATACCTCGTTATTTTCCATAACGTTCAAAGACTCTCAAGGACGGTCTAGGACGTTTACAAAAGATGACAAACTGCCCATCGACATTGCGCTGTTGCTCACCTACATGATGGAAAAGTTGACCAATTCGTAACAGTGTCGTCGAATGCATCGTGAAAACCTCTGGAATGTGGCAACATTCACAACCAATATTTTGTACAACGATGTCCTGAATGCTCACATCAGAACTTTCACTGATTCATAACAGTCTTAAAGCATCAAATTCACTGTGAAAATATCTGGAAATACGAATATATCCTGAATGCTGACCTGACATTCACGATCAAAATTTCCACCAATTTGCATCAGGCTAACAGTGACAGATGCGTGGTAAAAACCTCTCGGAATATGATGACATTTACAACCCATCTTTTGTACAAATATGTCTTGATTTCTTACATTCATGATGGAAATTTTCCTCAATTTGTAACAGTCTAACAGTGTCAAATGCTTGATGAGGTTCTATGACATTTGCAACTCATCTTTTTGTGCCACTCATTTCTGCAGTCTGTTGTCCTGAAGGAGAGATTTTGCTTCGTTTTCTGCAGTGTGGTTCAGCTAAGAGAACCAATGTTGTAGGACCAAGGACCACACATCAAAGACAGATTTCAATCAAAGTATATTCTGTGTGGCTATCATACTGGACTGCCAACACACAGGTCTTGAGTTCATATCTCGTCCAAGACCATGTAATGCTACAGTCATGATTCATGTTTTACTAACAGTCTCATATGCTTGATGACGTTTTCTGGAGGAAAACAAGGAATACTGAAAACAGACGTGGACCACAATGATGCCAAAGAAATAAAGTTGCCACTCTTGCTAACTTATGTTAGTCTTATCGTATTACCTGCCAAAGATCAGTTTCTTTAGCAAAGAGGCTTAAACTGCGATTTGCACCTTTTGAGTTGGCAAAGGAGCATGACAAACGAATCATCACAATATTATGTGATTTTATAAAATTATTGAAATCGTGACAATGCCTTTAAATGCCGCTTTTGCCTTTTCAGTTCTGACAGCGTCTTTGAAATGCCAATTAGGTATCATGAACATTTTATAAGCCAACAAATGTTTGTTGATGATGATGGCATATTTGTGGTTTCTGTTATCAGTCGTTTGTTGTTGAGGCCATCCTGGCCAGCTTTTCATCAGCTTCAATGCCTTTATGCATAACTTGTTGCCTACACTTTTAATTTATCTTTGAACTTCTGTGAGTTTATTAATGATGTATATAATCACTAACGGAGTGTTTGTATGTGTGTGACATGAGTGACATTTTGCAAAACTGTTCTTCATAGAGGTGTATTTATTCATGTCTTGCAGAGGCTGTCTTACTGTGAAGTTCTTCTGTTTTTGGTTTTGATCAGATGTGCTAGAATAAGGTTGTTTTATACAAGAGGTTGTATTGTAATTGGGTACTGCACCAAGAATGAACTATATGCTTTATTTATATCCTTGTTATAATCAGGATTTGTGATATGACAATTGTATTATAAGAAGGTTCTGGTGATTTTGTTAAATAACCAGCTGCCATAGGTAATTAATTATTTGTTTAGGTATAGATGTGGTATTGCACTCAATCCAAGCCAAAACAAAAACTATCAACTTGTTTTTAAAATACCCATAGTTATTGTGATACACAAGTGGATTATATTTGTTAAGTAGTTAAATTAGCCTTTAACTTGTATTCCTGTTTAATATAGCAAGATGTTGCTGTTGCATAGTAGGGTGATGGCGAAGTAATTCACAATACTTTTAACGATAGGCTGCATTGGTTCCCACTTTTAGTAAACTCTTGTCGGTAGGTAAACTGTTAAATTCTTTCAATGCATCATGTACAATTTTCTTTCTAGGTTTTTACTAAGCACCTCTGTAAATAACATTTAGCACAAATAATCAAAGATTTATGCCAATTATTTAATTGTCTTAACCTTTTATACTGCATATCATACTGTACATTGATGTTACAAATGTTTTCTATTTATGAGAAATTTTATTGTACATTTCAGTGGGCGACTTAGTAATTTAAAGTTTCGTAGTGAGCTAGAAGAGAATATTTTAATCGAATCCACGAGATTACGTGTTGTTTCAAATAAACAACACAAAAATTAACGAGTAGAGCATTGTGATTTACATTAAACCTATAATACTATTATGCATTAATTAAGCACTGGCTTGAGGCCCCTATACGGTAGCTATCTCAAACCCAGTACACTCCACACTACCAGTCGAGCGCTCTAACCAGTTGGTCACCTTCCAAACATATGCGAGGTATATTATTACTTCTTGAAACTTTGGCCGCTCCCAATAATAATAATGTTCCGTTCATATTCCAACTTTCTGACAGACTGGTTAGTATACTGAACTAACTCCATGTTCTGAAATTAGATGCAGGCGTCTGCATGGGGCAAATCCTCCAAGCCATCTGCAGACGTCCTTCAAACTTGGGTTGAACCAGTACAGAACGATAGAAGAACTTGCACAAAATACGTGGTTCCTTTTATTCTGCAAGCTACAATGGCAGGTAGCTACACTGTGCACCATTATCGTCTTCATCCACGTCGACACGCAATACAATGGTGGATCTTGCCACATCACCCTACATGATTAGGGGCCCACACCCTACAAACTTCAAAAGTCAAACAAGTTAATGCAAATGGAACTTTGACAAAAAATAAATGTAGAAAAATCTACAAGACGTACAAATCCATCTACTTTGAAACTATGCAGTACTTCAAAAAAAGCGAGCCGCGGTTTCAATTCGGCACAAAATAATCCGATATAAATGCAATGCTAGGCACGGCTCAAGTTTTTCTTCTGGTTATTCAAGTAATCTCCATTTCAAAATAAATCTGTAGCTCGTCGTAATCATCCGATCCGCCATGATTTTACAGATGACAGCACTCGACATGCATCACTTGGCAGTTCCGCTCAGTCGCTTCTCCTGTTCAATAGCTGAAAAAGAAATTGCGGAAAAGATTTACAGGCTGGAGATTTTTTTTAGCAATATTGCATCTAATCTCGGCTAATAGATAGTTTTCTTTAAATTACATCTAAGCAAACATTCATTAGAAAAGCTTAGTTCAATGGCAGTGCCAGTTTTAGGCTTTCAGCCCTGCCAGCTTGCTCAATTGAAGCCAATATGGGACCATAGATAGCCCATATGGGTCCTATCCAATGTCCAAGATAATATCTTACATTTGTCAGGATACAGGTTCAAACAGTCACTTAGAGCCCATATTGAACCCATACTCCAATATGGGACCAGAGAGTCCATATGGGTCCCATCTAATACCCATGGGGAGGCATCTTTAAATGTCTCATGACAAATCCATTCCTCTCGGTGCCGATCTTCTTCCAACCTTCTCCATCTAAACGTCATCATCCAATTCCACAGCGATCACATCGGCAGTCCCCTCTCCCTCCTGCTCTGTTGGTGCTATGCATTGTGCATGTATGCCTAACACCTTTGAAAGGCACTTAAAACGCCCTGTCTATCTTATTTAATAGATACATCTATAGTAAGTATACATCAAAGATAAGAACTCTGAAGAAAGATATGGCATGGTCAACACTTGCCTGCTTTGTTGGGCAGCGGGTTCTTCACTTCGGTCTGTGTGGGCTTTAGCGTGTCCTTCTTGAACACCTCAATGTTGTGGATGGTTTTTTCCTGATCAAGAGCTAAAGCAGATCGAACACATACGTAATTCGTTAAAATAAAGAAATTTTAATCCTACACAGCTGAAATGTATGCAACAACAGCACAGTGTTGTTACGAGAAGGCAACAATGAGAACGAAGACATATTAAGACTCTGACTTCATTACAATTATGCATTTAATAAGCACCAACATTAATGAAAGCGCTCTTCAATATAGTACATCAAAGGTCCCTACACTGTAACCGACTTGGTGTTAAGCCCGAACCCTTACTGTCTTCATTACAAGCTACAGTGTCAAACAGGTTCCCAAAAACTGTTCGTACAAGTGCCACAAAAACCAAGCAGCCAGGATTGAAGGGTGCAAATGCCGATGGTGGTAGTTATGGCGGTGGTGACGAGAGTGACATCCAACATATTAGAGTTTAAATAACAATTATGACCACCCCTCCTCCTCATGCTCCTCCTCAGTTGGTGTTGAGCATGTATATCAAACAATCAATCAATCAATCAAACTTAATGTAGCGCCTCTTCAAGAAATCTACTCAGTCCAGTCCAAAAAAAGAGAACAGAATTACGAGAAGAATAGAAAGAAGATGAGGAGATCCTAGGTAAAAGCAAGAGGTCCAGAGGAAGCTCATTCCAACTGATAAGGACCACAACAGAATAAAACTTAACACAACACCTTCATCAATGGTTCTATATCAATGATCTATTGTCTTGACAAATACATGTTGATAGAAACTTCACAGAAAGACGCAAAGTACAATATGGCACAGTTGAGACTTGCCTGCCTGGCTGGGCAGAGGATTCTTCACTTCGGTCGCTGTGGGCTTTAGTGTCTCCTTTTTGAACACTTCTATGTTGTGAATGGTTTTTTCCTGATCAAGAACTAAAGCAGATCGAATACATTCATCGATCGTTAAAATGAAGGAATCTTAATCCAGGACATTTGAAATGTGAAATGTGTATCAACAGCACATACACATAACAATGACGAGCTTCATATCAGAGTGTCATTATTTGTCCACCGATAAACTGTCCGTGATGAAGTCAACGACTTCACTTGGGACTGTCGAGGGGAACCTTCCAGAGTTACTTCTCACTTGTTTTAAAAAACAAAGTTACATAACATATATATGTATATACCAGTAAATGTGTGTCCAGATTGTTGTCCAAAAATTGTAACAAATATATCTTCAGTTAATATACATATATAAATGACATCCAGGCAAAGTTTCCTTACAAAAGCATAATTCAATGGACATAGAATAACACCGGTCAAAATAAGCCATGCCTCTGACACCAGCAGAGAGGCCAGGAATGCATCCCATTGAGGTTCTCAGCCCTGCCAGCTTACTAACTTGAAGCCCATATGGGGCTCATAGATAGTCCACATGAGCCCATCCAATGCCCAAGGTCAGAGCTTATATTTGCAGGGATGCAGGTTTAAACACTCACTTGGAGCCCATATTGGAAGAGAGGCTCAGAGAGCCTATGAAATGCCCATAGAATTTTTCACAGCGAGGCATGATTCAAACGCCTGATGATGATGCCACTCTTCCCATTGCTTAGATTCTATAAGACATCTAAACATAATGTCCTTCATCAACTATCTTGTCGGACATCTTGCCCTCCTCGCCTGTTGGCATTGTGTATGTCTACATCAAGAAACTTAACAACGCTTTTTTAAGACGGTTCCACATCAGTGATCTCTGACAGATACATCCATACATGAACAATAAGAACTCCGGAGAAAGAAGTAAAGGAAGATATTGTACGGTTGAGACTTACCTGCCTGGCTGGGCAGAGGGTTCTTTACTTCGGTGTCCGTGGGCTTTAGTGTCTCCTTCTTGAACACTTCAATATTGTGGATGGTTTTTTCCTGATTAAGAGCTAAAGCAGATCGAACACATTTGTCGTTCGTCAAAATAAAGAAACTTTAATCTTACACAGAAATGTATGTGCATAACAACAGCGCAGTGTTGATATGAGAAGCCAACAACGAGACCAAAGACATAATAAGACTCTGACTTAATTGCCATTAAGCATTTAGTAACCGCCACCATCAATGAAAGCGTTCCGTGATGAAGTAGAGTATTTGCGAGTGAAGGACTCCATCAAGGTCAATACACGGTAACCGAATGTGTGTAAGCTTGAACCCTTACTGTCTCCATTATAAGGCAACTAGCTACAGTGTCACACAGGTTCCCAAAAACTGTTCATACCAGTGCCACCAAAACCAAGCAGCCAGGATTGGGGGCGCAAATGCCAATGGTGGTAGTTATGGTGGTGGGGACGAGAATGACATCCAACGTATTAAAGTTTAAATAACAATTATGACCTCCTCCTCCTCCTCAGTTGGTGTTGAGCTTGTATATCTATCAATCAAACTTAATAAAGCAAATTTTCAAGAAATCTACTAAGAGGCACTTCCAGTCCAACCACGGCCAAACAGAACAGATTTAAGAGAAGAGTAGAAAGAAGATGAGGTAAAAGCCAGAGGAAGCCCATTCCAAGTGGTAGGGTCCACAACAAAATATATATCAAGAAACTTAACACAATGCTTTTGCAAAACGGTCGGTTCCACATCAATGATCTAGGCTCTTGACAAATACATCCATACATGAACAATAAGAACTCCACAGAAAGACGCAAAGTACGATATGGCATGGTAGAGACTTGCCTGCCTGGCTGGGCAGAGGGTTCTTTACTTCGGTGTCTGTGGGCTTTAGTGTCTCCTTCTTGAACACTTCAATATTGTGGATGGTTTTTTCCTGATCAAGAGCTAAAGCAGATCAATACATTTGTCGTACGTCAAAATAAAGAAATTCTAATCACATGGTGAGTGGTGCTGAGAATGGGATTAGAAAGAAGACTAGTGAAACAAAAGCTATAGACAATATATAGAAGATAAACCTCAGTTAACAGAGGTGTTTATAATTCATAAAGCATGAATAGTAATTTCATAGGCATAGTGTCATCAAAGCATAAAATGCATGCTTATGATGGTGCATGTTCTAATAACACATGAAATGTATGTAACAGTGGAAGGAGCAGTGAACAATATATGATAAACAACAAAAACGAAGACATGACATACATGATATATATATCTACTTAAAACAAGTAGATATATATTTTACATATATCAAGATATCTTGGAAAAGTGCCATGCAATACTGCAAGTGTTCTGAGTCAAAGACCAAATGGACATCTAATGTTTGTCAACATCTCATGCACAATAAACAAATTAAATAATACAGCGACGGTCAGGCAGCGAATTTTTCTCCTCCGTCTTTACGCGGTTCAACGAGGATTTGTCAAATGCTGGAACGTTCTGAATCGTCTTTTCCTTCGCAATCTCTGAAAAACATAATCATGTTTTCATTATTGTTATTATTATTGCTATTGTAATTGCTGTTCATCTTCAGCCTGCAGTGGATGCTCTTCTCTACGCTCTATGGTCCATAGAGTCTTGCTTGTCCACTTTGTATGTAGTTCCACCATGCAATACCCAGCTTTTGCAGTTGTGGGCCAGCCAGCCCATAACGGTCTTCCATTGACACCATGTTTGTTACCAAGGACGAACTCCTTGGCCTTTAACTAATCTCTAAAAACCGTTCTTTTCATAAATGGTTGGGTAGAAGCGCCCTTGAGTACATACCTTGAAGGGGCGCTATATCATGTTAATATATTCAGATTTAAAATGCGCAAAACCATGCAGAAATGCGAATTTGAGGTACGGCTAATCAGTAGTCAGGCAACAGCGGTTGGTTAGATATTGTGAAGATTGAAAGCCAAAATCAATTGGTTTTAACTAAATTTAGTTAAATTAGATAAAGATCAGAATAGAATGATCGGACTAAGACGACGTTTTATGTAAGTTTTGAACGACAGCAATCTGTCCCAACTTAAATGAATAATGAATAAAATTAAATAGGTTAGTTAATTAAAGAATCAAACGGATTTAACTCATTTCTGTTAAATCAAATTAGGTTAAAGTAGGGTCATGTGTTTAGGTAGATTGGATGAGATGAAATAAAGATAAATTAGATTACAATTTACAACACACGCCAAGGTAAAGTCAGATTTGATGACTGAATCTGAACGAATTAGATAAACATAAGTGTTTTAACAGATGATTAATCAAAGTGAGATTAAGCTAGATACGATCGGATGAAGATTAGATTAGACCAGATTAGATTACTCACCATCTTTTCCCGGAAGAGTAGTTTTGACTTCTGTCTTAGCGTGTTTCAGTCCACATTTGTCAAAATCTTCGATGCCTTGAATCGTCTTTTCCTTATTAATATCTGAAGAACGAAATTTTAAGGAATAAACACGCAGAAATGAGTTGAGATAAAAGCAAGGCTTCAAACAATGTATGCAAAACTTCTTGGCTTTGCGACTTCGTACACAATGGCCAACAAAATGTTGCAATAGTCAAATAATTATATTAGTGGCCTAAATGATACCACCTTCATCTCAAATTAAAACTTGCATCTAGGATAGGTGACATAGAAAAGAATTTTGAGACCACATTATGTTAGTGCCTGCCTTTATGCATCTCCTCACAATAATACTTACAATAATAATAACAATCAGCAACTGCTTCATATGCTATAAACTGTCTCCCGACAACTTTTCTCTCCTGAGAAGTAAAACTTTTGGTAAAAAAATTATGATGAAAAAAACCCACTCTTTTCACTCTTGCAGGTAGACATGTTTGCCTATTGTGGCATAATCCAAGCAAATCACCCCTAATCCTATGCAGCCCAAATTCGTCAAAAACGATTTAATACCTTCACAAGAAGGTAGGACATGTTTCTCCTGAACCTCAGTATGCTTCAGGGTACCAGCATCAAAATCAGTAATGCCCTTTTCGATGGCAGTGGGAATCTTTGGTGGCTGGCCTTTGGCACTCATTCTGCACAGAAAGTTTAGTCTGACTCACAAGAAACAACCTACCAGAAAAGAAAAGAACATCTCTCAATTGCAGAGGGAGGGACAGCAATCTGAATACCAACAGTTTTTATTTTTGTATTAACCTGAAGTGACTGATTAAATTATTTATTATTATATTTAAAGTTTTGTATCTCGAGCTAGCAACTTGAACCAACATAGCAAAATAATGCTTGGATGCATTTAACATGCACCTTTAACATGCTTTCCCTCCAACACTATAATATTATATTATATATAATATTATATTGATTGATACCAACACCTCAGTATCCTGTCAAACTTATTTAGAGTTGTAATGATGCCAATAGCTTAATAAACAATTATAATCTATATCAAACCCATTTTGGTTGAATGCCACTAACGCGGAGTGGCTAAGCGGCATTATGTCGTAAGAACGGTCGAAACTGTTCAAAATTGCCGAGGACAACGCCCTTTGTGGCCATGATAATCATGTCATTAGGCAAGTGGTTGACCTTCATTGTAACGTTTTATCACCAATAATTGAAAATCAAATAATGTGCAGGCAACGACACGTTTTATAGCGACCATAAGACATCGACCCTGTTCATTCTTCAGTGAATTAATCGGGCAAGACCCTCTATCACAGCGGCCCATTTGAAATAGGCGCCACACCATAATTATTATATAAGTTTTTTGTTTACGGATTGTGTGGTCAGCACGAAAGAACGGCAGTCCAAAGATGTCACTAAACACACAATGTAATATAATTCATCCCTAACTCTCCAAATTTCATACTATTGCGTGCTATTACGCTCATCTGGTTTGGCGCTATATGTCCGAATAAAAAATCTGCACTATAATAAAGCCAAACGTATAAATAAATACAAATAGGCCGTTTAGTAGGAGTCGTTTGAGATACGCCTAGTCCGCAGTGCAGCAAACAACAGGCCTAGTTAATACAAAGTTGGTTACATTTGGGCCTATATAAACAGCACTGTATTAGTTTCTTCTTCTTCCATTCTTCATGTTTTTCCTACATTTACTAACTCATTCGTATTCGTCGATAAATGGCGACGTTTAGAAATTCTGCCGGAAGTTGTTCCTACCTCAAAAGCCGAATTTGGCGTCTAATTGCTGGAGAACTTTGACGAGAGCTACCTGTATCGTTTCACAAGCAGGAGTCGACACACCAATCGCAACACTGGCTATCAAGCATCGGCCGAACCACTCCATCACACCGCACTGGTGACACATTCTCCCACTCTGCCTGTTACTAAGTATGTGTCTGTCTGCACATTTTTGTCCCTGTCTGTCACCCTTTCTAAATCAGCCCCGCCCCGTATCGTCGCGTCTCTCTCTCGCTCTCGCTCTCAAGCTCTCTCTCTCTCTCACTTGCCCATAGTGACTCACTCGTGCGAAGCTATTTTACTACCATAAACGGGCAACTGCATTCGGCCGCTGTTATCGGACAACTTTCAAATGGCAGTTACTGTAGACAGCACGCAGTGAGGGCTGACTGATATAAGTTTATTTAACGACGCATCCACAACAACGATGATATGCGTACGCAGTGAGGGCAAGACCGAGCGCCCTCTTCTATATTTAGCTGCAACACGTGAGCCACAACAACAAGCAGACACACGCGCCCATACACACAGACGGATAAACAAAGACGCTCGTTTGAGCGTTTGAGCGCGTGCAATCGCAACGTCGCCTGTGAACAGGTATAAAATACTAATAGGCTTGTCGATAATTAATTATCGCTAGACGAGAACGCCAATTACTGCCCCTAATTAGGCATGCATTAAGTACGTGAAATACGCCTATTTATTGAGCCGATTGCAACAGCACTGCTGCGAAATCGTATAAAACAATCAAAGAATGTAGGCCTACAATAAAAAAATCACTGTGAGAGAGTAAAGATAAAGTAAGCAATAAAAAGAGTCATTTTGTATAGAATTCAGAATCACAATGGGTAAAAGGACCAGCGAACTGTTGATTTGTTGCTCGAGTATTTTTCTGTTGAAAATTTTGCCTCCCCATATCTCCTCACTCGATATGGAGCAGGATCCATCCGCAATTTAGCGCGTAGTACCATGTCGTTTTCGGATATTGCGCCCCCCCCCCCCCTATAAGAGCGGATATAGGAATTCGCAAGGCCAACTCCTCCATTGCTCACAGGCGTATACTCTAGCAGTGCCAGTCAAAATTATGTATGAAGGAGGAGGGCGACGCCACACTGTATATATAAGGTAGCCACATTCCTTCGAAAATAAATTCTTCCACTGTTTGGACTATGACAGTGCCAGTCCCAAGTCTGGAGAAAGGAGGAGGGCGACACCAAATCATCTTCGATATGGAACGGTATCGTTATAAAAGCAACACACACACACACACGAAAATAGTACGCCTTTATATTTCTTACGCAACCCATATTAATCTATGTTTACGTATCTGGCTTGTCTCTGCCATATCGCCCCCTCCATCTATAGGCCCATACACTGTGCAGCGTTTAAAAACGCACAATTTTTCTACGAGGACTGTACAGTTCGTGACAATTGTTCGTGTTGTATGATATTAACGGGATTGTTATCAGGGCGTTATACCATTACACAGCTTTGGAACGTTTCCAAGAATATGAAGAGATGGGGTTTAGCTGAATAACGCGGGATCGATTGCCTTTGCCATTACAAGGGTCGACTCAGCCTTTCAATCGCCAGGTGGCGCTGGTTACATAAGCTGTAGGGTGCATATGTCTTGCATGGTTGTCATAATTATTATCAAATTCGATCCTTGTAATAACTTGTGATCATCCGTTCCTTCTATGACTTGTATTCATACTGCGTTCATATCAGTTTGAATTTATTAGTGCATCGTATTGTATCTCATCATTCATAAAGCACTTCTCCCAGTATTACACCCTTGAGAAGTGACGTATATATACGTCACTCTGGCCTACCCTAGAGAAGTGCTGTCCACTCTCTCTCTCTTTTGACACCTTGGGCCATAGCATCAATCATTCCTGCCTTCTGGAACCGCATTGGAAACGGTTAAGATCGACTCATAAAGAAGGTACATCAAAACGCGACAGCATTGAAGCGCTAGATGATAATCTAAAGTCTCCGTAAAAGATAGTTATAGCTTCTCGAATGTCTCCGGATATAATTACCAGACAGATTGTGCAATACGCGGCCAAATCTAGGATGATTTCGTCAACAGCTACCTCTTAATTACATTCGTCAACTAATTAGGCTACCATCCAATCGCCCGGATCAACTCGCTCATACGTCATATCAGAGGCATCAATTCCTCTGAGTGATGGAGGCAAACTCCCGGTTTCAAGTGTTATGAAGGCAAGATATACCCCTAAGACTCAAAAATACCCACCCCTACCAGAATTTGGAGGCATATGCCTCCGGACCCCTTATCTTAATGCCTCTGCATCTCTAACCCGACCTCCAGTCTCGTCGTCTCTGAAATTCTGCAATCGCTCCTTATATGCTGCACCAACCTTTTGGAACTGACTCCCAAAAAGAAATATTCGTCAGTTTACTCATTCCCGCATTAGCATTCAAATTTATCCTTTCACTAGGCCTGTCCTACGCTACTTTCCACTGACGACTGAAAACCGAACTCTTCATCAAGGTCAGTGTCCTATCCAGATTTTAGTCCTGCGTCACCACATGACCACCCTCATGATCACCGACTACAACAGTACCGATAGCACCGTACGTAGCTGTCGTACGTACGTAGCACAATGATTTTTCTTCGGCTTGACCCCCATATTTCGACCTGTCACCGGAAAGAAACGAGTGGCTTGGCTATTGCGGACTTGATTTGGTATTGCGCCGCTGCACCGGTGAATAAGCTGATCTCCCTAGGGTGGCGCTGTGAAATTTTCGAAGATTTACATTATTATAAGATTTAATGACTGCAATAATTATGATGTAACCTAACTAACCGTGTTGCTGAAAATGACTTCATTTTTGCAACCGGCTCTCGAGAATTTTTATAGTAAATTGGTCAATAAAATTCTACATAACTAGCATGTTGGTTCATAATTTTCCGCATAAGAAAATTGACAATAAATACAGGATACGATTATATCGTACAAAAATCAGTCAATAGGTTCACCGAAGTAAGTAAGTAGCCCTTGCTGACATCTGACAAGCGCACATGCGATATCTGGCATGGAACAATTACATAAACAGTTAAAATATATTCTTGTCCAATTGGCAATTACAAGCATTATACTCGTTCACTTAAAGGAATGCAAACCAGTGACAATTTTTACGCTGAATTAGAAAGTTGCGGTTTTATTGGGCTAGCATACTTGGAGTAAGTTTTTTGCGTTCTACGCGTGGCCTCTAGCAACAAGTTAAATGACCAGATCAATGGCTGTGGTTTCCCATTCCTGTAGGTCTTCAGAATTGTACGTAGTTGGTGAAATTAATTTCTCATTGTTTTGCAACTGGGTTTTCAGAGCTGAAAATAACCATTAAGCTATCGAATAACGTAGCGCGTTTTGCATACTGTTCTGTAAAATCTTTCAGTTAGTTTCGCTATTATTTCTTCACTTTGCCGACATAGTTTTGTTGGTAATGGCCTTAGATGCCCAGGAATACACCATAAGGCAAGTCTAGACTCACACTCATGACCACTGGATCTCTTTCAATAGGGATCAGTTAAGTCACCAAGTTTATAATTTACAAAGACCGGTGAGACCAACATAGCTGTTTCTTAAAAATGACGGCGTACGTCTATGGCGTAGTTTTGTATGTTGGGCGGAGAAAGGCGCTGACATAATGCAAAACCTTGCGCGAATACTGGACAATTTTCCTTAAATTGACGAATGGGTTGTTACAGTAGAAACCAAATGAATATGTTTCAGCTATGCGTTTGTTTACGTAGCGTCTATACTCGCATATTCTTCGATTTTTATTTGGGTTTGGTTGAGATAGAACTTTTGATTGATTTGTTAGTTCAGTTTAGCAACACGACTGCTAGGTGGATGATTACTTTACAGTGACTTTGAGAATGAAGCAAATTGCTTGGTACTTCTGCAACATTTAGATTGTTGCCACACAGAACTTGATTTTACAAAAATCATTGAAATAAAACCTTTTGTGAGCATACTGATTTGACTAAATTAATGGTGCAAAAACTACTCTTCATAAGCCTGTGCCTGTTGAAGTTTTAAACAGTTCTAAATAAATGGATAGTCAAAAATAATAATTTAAATTTTTTTAAATTAAATTTTCAAAGATTGTCTTAAAATCATCTAATGACTAGAACCACTGTTGTAATACTGGTTTTATCAGCACAAAAAAATCAAATATTGAGGGCATTTAGTTCGGCATAGATGTTAACATTAGCTGATATGTATTATTTTGGACTACTCTCATTGTTAATACCATTTCATGCCAGTTGTTGCATAAATGTTTAATTAAATCTTGATAATTGAATGTTAAAGCAGTGATTTGTTTTACGATGTACATTTTTATGCTGTGTATAACAAATTTGTGCATATTTCTAAGTCTTCAATTAAGGTAACAACTAAGAAATTATTTGAGACATTAGCAGTTTATTCGGCTTGTTTATATGAAACCAGAGGATGGTTTAGCAAATATCTGATATGTGAAGACGGTGCTGATTAATTTTAAGTTTCCAATAAATCTTAAGTAAAGAAATACAGTTATCAGCTTTGAAACTTATCTCTCGAAAATTTAAAGGCTTAAATTTGAAAAGATCTACCAATGCAGTATCAGATAATAATTTGTCTAGTCATATGAGCAAACCAGTGAAGGTATTTAGGTTACAGGAAGTTCAAGTACGTGTCTGTAATTCTTTAGTTTGAGTATCTTATTGTAATTCAAGTCATTGTTTATTTCAAGTATCTTGCTGTCATTGTTTTAGTTCAAATATCTTACTGTCATTGTTTAGTTAGAGTATCTTATTGTCATTCTTTAGTTAAAGTATGTTATTGTCATTCTTTAGTTAAAGCATGTTATTGTCATTCTTTGGTTAGAGTATGTTATTGTCATTCTTTAGTTAGAGTATGTTATTGTAATTCTTTAGTTAAAGCATGTTATTGTCATTCTTTGGTTAGGGTATGTTATTGTCATTCTTTAGTTAGAGTATGTTATTGTCATTCCTTAGTTAGAGTATGTTATTGTCATTCTTTAGTTAGAGTATGTTATTGTCATTCTTTAGTTAAAGCATGTTATTGTCATTCTTTAGTTAGAGTATGTTATTGTAATTCTTTAGTTAGAGTATGTTATTGTAATTTTTTAGTAGAGTATGTTATTGTCATTCTTTAGTAGAGTATGTTGTTGTCATTCTTTAGTTAGAGTATGTTATTGTCATTCTTTAGTTAGAGTATGTTATTGTCATTCTTTAGTTCAAGTAGCTTATTGTCATTGTTTATTCATTCAATAACAGTGAATGAAAACTGTGTTCCTCTTTATCTACTCTATAGTAGGCCCTACGGTCCACACTGTGGCTCAGTGTATTGAGTTATGGGGAGCAAGGATGGCAATGTCTGTGAAGATAGCCAAGTGTTGGACCTTTGCAAGAATCCTTCATTCAGAGTGCTTGAAGATTGTTTCGCTGTGTTAGGTCGTAAGGGACTCTGATGAAGTCTCTCTTGCAGTGGTGCTATATAAATATCCGGTTTCCATTACCATTACATTCATGACTCCACCTATTGCAGCATTGTTGTGGTGCATTAGTATTGTACTAGAATTCTATTTATTTATTCTACTCATTTATTAATATGTCGTAAATTGGTACAAAAACTAATTTGTTCACATGACCATGTGGATTTTCTCATGGCATGATCACTTTTAAGTTGCTTCAAAACTACACTTTTGAAGTCAGGACACACGCATGGAACAGTTTGCATACATTCTAAAGCACCATTTTGGTATTTCGTGCCAAATAGTACTCCATATAACATTGTATCTTGGTTGGTATTAATTGACAAGCAAAATAAACTTATTATTAAAATATGCTTTTCTGTGATATCACAGGTGATAAACTGTAGTGCCTATAGAGCAGGGCACCAAACGACAACGTTAAGAAAATGAAACGAAATTCCAAAGCTGCCTTAAAGACTGTCCCGAGAGGCCACAACAGCGTTGTGCTCGGACAGACTGGCCAGTTGCCAGGCAACAAAACCTATTCAACAGCAGCTGCCGGATCTTCAAAAGTCAACAATAGCCTGTTGAATGGATCTGACGCAATGACCGTTGCTACTGGTAATGCCTTACCACTTGGTAAACTTAATAAGAGGAATGGTTTCACAGGGAGCGCTAATTCCTCCCCAGGTGAAGGAACCGCTTTGTGTGATCCGAAGATTTTCGCTACGGGGAACGTCGCTCTTGATATGAGAAAACGCAACGGAATTTCCATGGGTCATGGACAGGAGGGAAAACCCAAGCAGCAGACAGATTTGGAGAATCCTGTGGAAGGCGACAGATGGATACAGCGGCCAGTTTTAACCGGAGTCAGAGATGCAGCCATTGTGGAACATAAGCCGGACCAACAACCAGCCGTGGACTGTGCCATGCCTGTAAGGAACGTAGAGCCCAAAAAACCGGGTAATGATAGCAGTGGAACTGTCGCCAGCAACGTGCCAAAGCAGAACGTACATGAACCGAGGCCGGTCAAAATCCTGCAACGACCTGCTTCCGTCGCCAAATGCCAAACACCGGAGAAAAACCCGGAGCTTGATCCATTCGAGTCTGGGTCACCGCAGGAGAGGAGGCGCCGAGAGAAATGCCTGTCGTTGAACATGGAGGAGAGAGAGCATCTCGAGAACCTCATTGAAAACCTCATCATATCGTGCGTCGACAACGAAGATGACAGTTCGGGCGATGAGACCGGGCAGGATCTCACGCAGAGGATGATGAGGCATGACGCAGACCCTCGACCGCAGGTCCAGGGAAGAGCACCGAGAAATGCAGAGGGACCACCACTCCGGGCTTTGAAAGTTGAACGGGAGGCACGGTCGGAGACCCCGAAGGGAGTGGGAGGGCGGGGTGAAACTAGTGGAAAGGGAAGAAAATTCGTGAGGGAGACTAGCGGAAACAAGAGCACCGGGCGCGGCCGGGATCAGGGGAAGCGACGCGAGAACCTGAAGGCTAAGGATAATCGCAAAACGGGCGACTTCCAACAAACGAGGCCGAGCGAGGAGACGCGACAGGCGCCACAGCAAGACAATCTCCAAGAAAGACAGGACATGATGAGCGCCGATGTGTATCCAGCTCAGCTAAAGGTTGCCATCAAGCACATGGACGCACTGCCGCCGAGGTTCCTCCGTCGGATCCAGAACGGGAAAGGTGGAATAGGCGGAAGCGAGCCCGCGCTTCCGATGGTTGACCGGTCGGAGACACCCACTCCGCCGGAGGAGTACATCAAGGCATCCTCCTCCACCGGAAAGGATCTCGACAAGCTGAAGCAGAGCAAGAAGCAGGGTGTAAAGAACATGATCCGGAACCTTCTGAACAACATGGACGACGACGATGGCGCGGCACAACTGCCCGAGACCTGTGCAAGGAAGCTGGACTTTGCACTGGGTGCAATTGGGGAACACCGCGAGGCAACAAAGGTTGCGGATTCCTCCGTTCGGGATGCATTTCTATCCGGTGGTCCACAGTCTCTGGTTGTCGGACCGGACGGGTCGCCTACGGCTCTGGCGCTATTCTCGAATGGATTCGATCCATTCCAGGTAAGGACCGGACTGTTCGGCCAGCAGCAACCAGGAGAGGGGGCTTTCCTTCCAAATGGACCTGGCACTGGTGTTTCTCAAGCTCTGAACCCAGACCCAGATTTTCGTGGATATCCTGCGTACACTGCAGAAAGGATGAGCGCCTATGATGGCTTTCCTACGTCGAAGAAGGCCTCTTTTTCGGTGAATGCTCCGGAGTTTGTTTCGAAGTTCTACGAACAGAATTCTGCCATGGTCAACAACGCGAGGGAGAATGACGTGAATGCCAATCTGTTGAGGTACAGTAACATGAATGCAAACGACGGAGTCAACCAGTTCATCGGTCAGGAACAGATGGCATCCAACATACCCGCTGTTGGAGGCTGCATGGTCCAACCAGAGTACTTTGGCTCGAACGGTCTGCTGCGCTACCCTCCGCTTTCCAACGCACCTGTGAGGGACGTGGGATCAATGTATCCCAATCAGGATGTCTTTTCGAACGAGTCCGTCGCCGGTCATGCCCCGACAAACGCGGATATGCTCCAGTCGATGCGGATGATGCAGTACGGCGCTCATGGCTACCTGCATCCGCATCACCAGATGCAGATGCTCCAGCAGCAGCAGCAGTTATCCCAGCAGCAGCACCGGCTGTCCCAACAACAGCAGCTGTCCCAGCAGTTGCTTTCCCAGCAGCAGCAACAGCAGTTGCTATCCCAACAACAACAACAGCTGCTTTCCCAGCAACAGCAGCAGCATTTGCTTACCCAACAGATGCTATCCCATTCTCAACTGAATACGGGCAACCAGATGCCATGGTATCCTGGCAGCCAGGGTGCCTACTCGACCATGGTGCCATCCCAGAATGCTGTGCCGCTGCAGCCGTTGCCTTTTGATATTGGGCGCCAGATGTTGATGAGGTTGATGAACGAGGGTAAACACGTGATGGTGATACTCGTGGGGCGCGTCGATGACAACAAACTCAGCCTTATCAGGTATATCCAAGTTACCTGGTCTGAACTTGTCTACACTCCCTCAGTTCATGAACCATTCTGCTTAATGCAAAGGGGTGTTATGTCCCCATAGCCAATGTAGTCTGACCCCCTGACCTGGAGTGCGAAAGCGAGCACCCCACTCTGACATTTTGATAAAATTCGTATTTCTGGCCATTATACTGTCATAAATTTATAACAACCTCAGTTTATGTCCAAAACGTTTGTACAGTGAAAAGAAATTTTTTATTGCCATGTGTTTTCATACATGTAATGAACTTTGCTATGCCATGCAGAAGATGTTGGCAAAAGGAATGCCCAGAAGGTATTTGATTCTGCTGTGAGGTCCACCAAATATTATCGTCTTACTACATTGGGAATGGCGGCACACTTACTACTAACTACGTCAACCTTAGCTAAGTTGTATGCAGTGCTACTGCATTTTATATCGCCCTTCTTACAAAGTTAAGAAGTGCAAACAGTTTGTGCTGATGCAGTTATATTGCAGAGCAACTGTGCGCAAAGGACTTGTTCAAGGTTCTTGCATAACTACCTCGTCCGCGGATCAAACCCGTACTCTCCGTGTTACAGGTCGACCACTCTGACGAATCGCCCCTCTTCCCGCCTCTTGTTTACCATGGGAGATCATTCTCATGGGGTATCAAAAAACATTTGACGAATTTGCAAAATTTTGCTTAGTTAATTATGTGCAATTAAGGATTTGTAATACTTGCAGTGAGCTCCAGACGAACGTGAGTGGTACGCTGGTTCTGAATCTTCGGAATGGAATGTGTCACAGCAGCGATGAGAAGGAGATGGAATTCCATCGATGGAACTACAAGCAGGGTCTGTGTGTACATCCTCTTGACTTGCTGTACATTATTGTACTGAAGTGACATGTTGTTGCGTTTTGACACTGGCCAGGCCTTGCAGATTAAACTGCTGCCAAAAACTGTTCTCTTCCTCTGAGTAGAAATCCCTAAGAGGTGCTATATAAATTATGGTTGATTGATGTACATATTATAAGAATTAGATCATGGAATTTGCACCATCATGTTTCAATGTTACTTCCTGCAGTTTGTCATTGAGGACGAATAATGATTGTTGTAATCGTAATTCTTAGTATGAATCCAGTTCCAATAAATTTAAGTAATGTAATTGTCGGATTAGGATGGTCTACTGAGAGAGTGTGCACCTTATGCAATGCTCGATTTGTTGGGTGGTCAGGGATTTGGACCCCCCCCCTTCTGATAGAAGGGCATTCTTCTGGTTCTCATCAGTCGACCCAGTTGGTTCTTTTTTTACAAATCAGACTCTGGCTTTATGTACCTGATGAATTTGTGAGAAAAATAAGTTGAGGATATGCAGGAATATGTTCAGGCCTCTGAAATAGATGCATACGACAATATGACAAGTTCATTTGGCTTATCTCCACCTCCTCCCATGAGCACATGACAACGGTTCTCCCAGACTTCTTTTGAAGTGAGATTGTACATGATGTTTCATTCCCACGTACAATGTGAAACATAGTGGAACATTTGGCTCTGTTTTTCATGCGATGTTCAGAGTTTCTAGAGAGAATCGTGTAATTTTGCTCTTCACCATTTTAACATGATGCTGTTTTTGTTGTTATTAGCCCTGGAAGCGACCCAGCTGTTGAAGAATCCGATCATAGTTGACCACACGTACGCTCAACCGTGGCAGATGAAGGATTACATTGGACTGGTAGATAATTGCGATTGTAAGAAGAAAGTTGTATTGCGCCACTTGAAGAAGAAACGTGCCAGGATTGTGAGAATCTGTAGCGTGGTTAGACCACAACCATATTGTGGGCTATGGCGTTATGTTAAACTTCGTTAATAATGGATGTTTTCAGGAAGAAAATCCAAAATATCATCAATCAAAATCCAAAATAAGTCGCAGGAAACAAGAATAGTTTTGCCCGTGGTGAGCTTTCTGCTTATTTGGTAAATGAAATTGCTATACAGTACTTATTCTTTTGGTTGGCTGCCTTTCTAGACAGGTTCGTACGTCTCTATCCTTCAACTGTCTCTGGCTATCTCCCTCTACTTGCTGTTGTTCTTCTTCGTCATCATTGTTTTTGAGTAATCGCTTTATTTGAATTTGCTTTCTGGATGACACTACTGAAACTTACGTTTCTCGTAATTAATTCTGTGTAGACAGTTTCTCTGTATGTGTGGATATCTATGAAGCGTCTATAAATATATGCACGTATGTATGCATCTAGTCTGTACATATCTAGCTGGATCGATAGATAAGTCCTTCACTGCCGTTGCAAATTTGGTTAGATATCAAGACTTATTATGCTGCTATTGACAATAGTATTTTTCTGAACAATACAGGCACAGATGAACAAATACTTAGTCCAGATCATCGACTGTGATGAAGCAAGACAGTTTCGAGCAATGCCCAATGCAGGGTGAGCAGACCTGCTTTCACTTGCTAGAAGTTTCTGACTCTTTTACAAAGTAAGTAATCAGATCTTAAACGATGCTAACCGCCTGAGAGGTTGTTACGTATGTTGAGTCGCATTTATTGACTGGAGATTTTCTTGATGGTGAAGACTTGGTCAATTTCTTGTGAAACGAAATGACAGATGAACGGATGCTAGAGAGAAGAGTTAGTGAAGGACTAGAGTAATTGACAAATCAAGACAAAATAATTTTATTGCCAGGAATTTCCATATGACAATAACATTATGACCATGTTACAATGAATGTTGAAATAGGGGAGACCCGAAATTGATTATAATCTTGCTGTTATTGTCACCAAATATTACCATATAATTAAATTCAGGTAGCAGAATAATTTGCAATTGCAGTTGTACTGCAGAGCAATTGTGCGCGAACGACTTGCTCAAGGTCCCTACACAGTGATGCCTCGGACGAGAGTCGAACCCGCTCACTCAGCACACTCTTGAGTGTTACGGGCCGACCGCTCTAACCAATTGGCCACCGTGCCACACATTATTGTGTTGTGTTGTATTGTATTGTATTTTCGTTTAATGAGAACATATAGCTGACAGATTGCAGTCATTAACAAATACAATTTTGCAGCTAAAATGTATTAATTCTTAATTAGATAGTAGGCTCATTTGTTATGATTATTATTAATCTGTCCAATTGACTCTACAATGTCAGTGAAAAGATGAGGTGATGAGAGATCTGGCAACACCCCGTCATATGCTGAGTCTTAGAAAATGAAGTTGCTAATACTTCATCCTCATCACTACCTATCTGGATTAGCAAAGCAAATGCTGTTCAATAATGCAATATCTTCTATAATATACATATTTTCAGGTAGAAGACTATCTATGATGCATTGTCTTCTATAATAATATATTTCTTATAATACAATTACTTCTATAGTGTAATTACTAATGTCTTTGGCATGGTTGAAATGCTGCTCTTATTTTTATGCTGTTGTTAATCTAATTATTGTCAGCTTATGAACTGTGGTCAGTGCCTCCTCCAATAACTGGCTATTGATACCTTTTAGGTCGTATGCAAGAGATGACCAGTTGATGGAGTTCCTGCCTGCAGACAAGAAACATGTGACAGTCGATGTGAACAGGTGCAACATTCCTGGAGTCGAGAACAACGTCTCCTCCAACTCCTCCTCCTCTCAGTTGTCCTCATCCTCCCCAACGTTGCCCAATTCGTCGTCGTTGTCCTGCGAGGCAGACGTCATGCAGAGTGGCATGGCACTTGCTCCGAAATTGTAGAAGGTAGACACCAACAGTTTAAAGATAATTTCTTGTGTAACATTTAGTTTCTGATTGGCTGTGACATTGTTGTCGCAAGTGAAAAGGCCAATGGTCACTTATTGGCAAAGTCAAAAGTCCCATAATGCTTTGGACAGAGCTGAAGTGTTCCTAGGCCTAATAGCCTCCCCTCTGCATTTTCTCCCAATGGACCGGTCTAGCTCTTTCTATGAAGTTCTCAAAATGTTTTTCTTTTGATGGGCCTGTGTCGGTAGCACCTCTGAACAGTTATCTCTTTAAGAATGATATATAAATAGCTCAGACAGACAGATAGACAAATAGACAGATATATGGGTAGACAGATAGATAGATGATCCTTTGGAGAGGTTTACAGTCCTATTGCATGAACCTTTGAAATTCAAAATGGTGGCTTGTGAGTCATGAGGTATCACTGGTTATATTCTGTACATAATCGACGTTGGCAGCCACCAGATGTCGTTAATCAGTGGAGACTATGAACTATAGCTAAACATTGGATTATAAAAAAACATCTTATAATCTACCTGTGTACTTTATACGATGCCACATTCGTGGTGGTTATAAAATAGATAAACACAGTCGATTGCTTCAGTCACGAGGCATTGTGAATGCCGCACCAGTTGACTGCATACGGAAGGCTGAAATGTCTTCTTGTTTTTGGTTTCAGATGCTACCGTTTCTTACACGACGTTTTGTTGCTGTTGCCTCTCGTCGCAGCGGCTTTTGTGATCGACTTTTTACTGCAAATTATGGACAGCTGTAGAATTCGTCTTTTTGGATAAACACTCGCAAAGACTGGTTTATATAAATAAGATCATGAGTGAAATTTGAAACGCTTGAATTAGTCGTACTACGTACTGTGTGGACGGTCGCAATTTTGTTACGGTTGCATGCGAAACTGCGTGGATGGATTTAAGGCTACTCACCGCTTGGATCACTATGGGACTCGTGGGACTCGTTTTCTGGTTTGTTGTCGATTGTGATCATTCATGGTAGATCATGATCTACCATGGTCATGGAGGAACTGTTCCTTTGAATATTTATCGACTAACGTGCAACGCGCATATGTATATTTCGGTATCTCGCTGAAATGGGACTGTTGCTTTTGTCCTTTCCGTTGCATATGACTCCTTGCGACGCCCTATTTACGCGAAGTCTCGTATGAGTCAGAAGTATAAGGGTTTCGGGCTCTTTGCAATTGTATCGTATATATATATCTTATTTTGAGTTGCATATGTGATGTGATTTCAGTGGCTTTCAATAGTTTAGAATATCGTGGTTTTTGAATTTGTCTTCCTACCCCGTATTGTGATACTGCGATTATGTTTGATGTACACTTAAATGCTGTCATTTACACTCTGGTGTGGCATTCACAATGCCTCGTGCCTAAAAGAACTTTCTGTGTTTTTCTATTTTTATAATGGCCACGAACCAGTCATAAGAAAGTGTATAGGTAGACGCAAGGTCTTTTTTGGAATTCAGTGTTTATTAGTAGTTTAGTTTAAAATGTTTAGCACTGTAACAACCAGTTTCCAAGTCGCGGTTGGTACTCTCTCGTTGTTAAGTTTTAAGACATCCTATACAAGGTTATTGTTGCCCTCCTTCTTAATCTTGCCTGGGACTGGCACCACCGAAGTACGGCTATGGTTGGGTCGTCCGCTGTTTAAAAACAGCAAGTTATTGTATGGTGCCTTAGACCTGTAATCTGACGATTGTGGGTTTGAGTCTGCTTAAGAGGCTTCATGTTGGTTGTTAGCACACACATGCCTCCTAACAGAGAAATGAACGTCGTTTACTGCAATGTTTCGTCCATTGTGAGCTCCCCAAAATTAAGAAATCCTCTGCTCCAGTTTTATTGTGGGACTCAATAGGTTATTGGTCAGTCAACCTAACGGTGCTAGTAGGTATCGAACCCGCATCCTTCTGATTTTCATATTAGCATGTTGCCAATCAACCACCTCTCTGCCCATCTAGTGACGTTCAGCCTATAAACATTAAATCAGATGATTTATATAGCGCCACTCAGAGATATCAAGCTCAACTGGTAACCGTCTTGTCGTAACTCGTCACTATTCCAAGGTGTGAAATGTCACCTGCTGATGATGAATAAATTATCACCTATGATGAAAATGTTTTGGACGAGAATGCTGATTGGATGCACTGTTCGTTCCCCTGTGACGCGTATACAAGCTTCAGATTCGAGTCTCTCTCTGTTTTCTGCTGTCGGTTTCTGCCTCTGAAGTCACCTTTCATCCATCTTTTTCCGCCTGAAACAGGTGTTCTCCATCACTAAACTATCTTCCTTTCTGCCGCAAATTACGAAATGACCCGATGAAATGAGGTCTTTGAAGAAGTCTACGAGGAAGATTATCCTGCCGTCATGCACATTAACATTTGGATCGATTGCACATGGACCCCGTAAAGGCCAAACTATTCTGACTGGACAAGGGGGTCTAAGCAATCGTACACTCCAAATTCTTAAGCGACATGCGATAGACAGACGCAGGGCAGCAGCCTATTCACGAGCCCTGATTTGGAGTAGGCCTATCACAAGGATTATAATTCCGCTAGTGAGATTGATCATGGGAGTTTTAATACATTTTCTAAGCTGAATTACTAATCTAAAGAACAGTCATGGGTCATGAAATGTGTAATAAGTCAACATTTTTATTACTCTGTCTCTCTGTGTCTGTCTGTCTGTCTCTCTCTTTCTCTGTCTTTCTCTCTGCCTAATAATTCGTCAGATGGCAGAACGGATTTCTTTCTCAAAATTTTCAGATAGACTGTTGAATGGATGAACTGACAATAATAATCGGCCTATAGCGTATTATAAGGGCAAATTAGCTAGGTGCTCAATGAGACACAGGATTGGCAGCTGCTTTTAAACTTTGGGAGATGACTTGGTAGTAAGTATAAATGAAGAATTATCATAATTTATTGATAGGCCTACTTGAGGCCATCTATTAACCGAGACCTGCAGCGCTGGGGCAGAAATTCTTTGGCACCAGATGTGTATTATATTAAGTTAGCCCTATAATTTGTTTCTGTTTAATTTTTCTTTGTGCATCTACGGCATTTTGGCTATCGTTAACTAAAATTAACGACCCTCGTTATTCACCAATTATAGGTCTAAGGCCTAAAGCACAAGTTAACTATCCCCAGGCAAGTCCTCATAAAATACTAGTTCATTCTACAATTCTAACTACTTTTATTATCCGTTACCACACATATTAGCATCTCTATGTATGCATAGTAATTATTCTACCTATATATAGGCCTAGGCCAACCTACAATACTTGCCAATACATATGCATAAAGTTCTTCGTCATCTTGAGAGTCCTCTTGATGCAAGCCAAGTCGTCGTTCACCGTTGTTATTCTGTTTATCTCGATCCGCGATCTACTTCCAACTCCAGGTATCATATTATGTAGCTGCAAACCGTTCTTATTTTTCAAATGAAACACCCAGCCATAAGATTATCCAAATATTTACCTTACCAGAATCTATCACCCACGTATATCATTTCCCATCCGTTCTCCCGACAGCTGCCGCCTCTGGTAATCCAGTCCACCATCTTCCCTTCCACCAAAAGGTGATGCTCAAATCTCCTCCCTCTTTGAACCGCCAACGGAAGCGATCGGAGCCGCAGAATCGCATCGTAAGCAAGTGATGATAAGGAGAAAGAAACAAGTTGTCAGCGGGATAAGCTTCCATGCAGACTCTGCAACCGTTTGCATGTCTTATTGCTGCCACATCCGGTAGGGAACTGGCTCGCGGTTCCCAGCTGGTGAGCTGGGTAAGCAGCGGTGGCCTGTGGACGCCTTCAGGGCATCCATTCCTTCCATTCGCACAATCCGTTTCCATTAAATCTGTTTGGCTATTATTCTGTTACGCGTTGGGTACACCAATAACAAACTATTGTCATTTTCACACGGTGCAGAGACGAGATTCCTCCACAGTTTGCTAGTAGTGCTGCAGCTGATGACAATGATGATGATGACGATGATGATGACGATAAAGATGACCATCAGGATTACTGTTAGAATCGTAATCGTGAAGTTCAATTGGCGCCACTTCAAGAGAAACTGTTCGTATGCATACATGTGTTGCCTATAGGCTGGCGCATCTGGTTTTTGTAAATGGCATTTTTGAAGCATTTATATATATAGATGGATGCTGCTGCTGATGGTGATGACGATGATTATGATTGTAGTGGTGATGGTGATGGTGGTGGTGGTGGTTACGATGACGATGGGTGATGACGATGAACTCACTAAATTAAATGCTGCTGATGTTGCTTTTGTTACTGTTGCTACCGATCCTGTTGCTAATGAAGATGCTGATGAACGATGGTTATGATGAGAATGAGGAGAAGGAAAAGGATGATGCTGATAATAATGATAAGGTGAAATCTCATTGCAGCTTCTGCCGCTGTTGCTGCTCATTGAAACAGACAACGATGACAGCCGACAATAACATATCAATGATTACTGACAACGATAGGCTTAATAGATGAAGATAAGTCAGGATTCCGGAATACGACTATGCTGCTGCCGATGATTATGACTGTAGTTATAATGCAAATTACATTTCCTGTTCAAATTAATTGTTACTTCATAAATAGATGCGCCTAAATAGAATATTAATGACTGATGAAGGAATTTCCTTTCATGCATTTCTACGAGAAGACTGCTGGCAATCTGCTCACCGTTTTATACAATATTTTAGATATTGACAGATGAAATATTATAAATAAAATTTAATCATAATAAATCTCTTTCTTCGTGCATATATCACTGAAGATAAATAGCTACTTTATAGTTTTCATTCTCTGCCGTACGTGTACCCTTTGTTGACATTGGAAGGCAAGTTTCATGCGAGCAGTTGTCAATTTAATAATTGAACGATTGCTCATGAAATCACACTGACTTAATCAATCAACCGTGGAATCCCAAACAACGGTCGTTCGTAACTTTTGATTGATTACGGTTGATGCGTGGCGTCATTAGGTTGCCTATTACAGGAACAGTTGCCCTGACCCGATCCTCATTCACACATTTATTTAAGAGAAGTAAGTCTGCTGTTACAACGGTCATTGACGTGGAGTTGATTCAAAGTATGTATGCGGCCTACATGTATGCATGTATACGTATTTGTGCATGTGCGTATGCACCGTATGCATGCATATAGGCATACAACGCTCGTGAAAAAGCTGGTGCCCTGCGCTTGGCTTTTGAGTGGAGCCTTAGAAGTTTGGAGATCACGATTACGATTAAACAGACATGGAACATTACATGGACGATCATATTCAAAAATGCGCTAAAGCAAGCACACATGAACATACAGACATACATCAACACATACAGACGCATACAGACAGACATGCGTACATACAGACGCACAGACAGACAGACAGTTGCGTGCATGCAAAGCGTTGCCCGTGAACAACAGCATGCCAGTCACTTTATTAAGCGCAGCCGAAGACACGCAATACCTCGCTCGACAGCAGCAGGTGCCTTTCGTGCTACGCCGCCTCCTTTATGAAGGGCTTAATGAGAAGAACCAGCGCCTCATAATGGAGCCATCTGGCCTCTCTGTATCTCTCGTCACGTGTCCTCGAGACTTCAATCCAGGTTTATGCTTCGTTCGTGATTAAAGGTGATGTGAGAACCGGTGCTAAAGCCACGCTTCGATCCGTTCAATGCTTCCCACCCAGTGCCTCCTCCCTCCGCAGGCCTTTGCGAGTAATAAGGCTTGTCGGGAGTAGCGTCGGAACATCTGTCCAGATAGCAAGTTGCGAGGTGGGAAGGAGGAGAAGGAAGTGTGGGAGAAGGTGAGAGGTTGGAGAAGAAGGTTGAAAGAAGACGGAAGAAGGAATAAAGGCAGAGGAGTAAGAGGGTGAGGATTAGGTTGATATGGAAGATGGATCACAAATGCTGAACATGATGAGGAGTAAGTGGAATTGAAAAAGAAGGAGGAGGGATATGATGAAGAGGAGGAAAATGAGGCGGGATAGGAAGAGAGGATGACGAGGAATAGGAGGATGTGGTGGAGAGGAGATGACCTTAGATCGATCTTGAATACTGAATTAAATTAAAATGAGGATCTGCTGGAGAGTGTATTCGATGAGGAGGAGGAGGAGGAGGAGCAGAAATAGGAGAATGAATTAGATGGGAGGATGACAGGCAATGGGATGAGGATGAATGATGGAGGAGGAGAATGGTTTCTGTCTACCTTATTTATAACCGGAGTATGACGTCTTTCCCAAAAAATCTTTAGATTGCAAATCGTTTGTTTTGAGGGAAAAGATCCCGAAGGATTATCGGACAAATGTATCGATGAGAGATAGATGCATGGATAGAGAAAGAGACGGGGTGGAAGAGAGAGAAAGAGAGACAGATAGACAGCCAGAGACAAAGACAGACACAGAGACCGAGATAGATAGATAGATATATAGATTGATATGTAGGCAGGTAGACAGAGAGACAGAGATAGAGATAGATGGATAGAGATAGATGGATAGGTATAGATGGATGGATGGATGGATGGATGGATGGAAGGATGGATGGATGGAAGGATAGATAGATAGATAGATAGATAGATAGATAGATAGATAGATAGATAGATAGATAGATAGATAGACAGACAGATAGATAGATAGGTAGATAGATAGATAGATAGATAGATAGATAGATAGATAGATAGATAGATAGATAGATAGATAGATAGATAGATAGATAGATAGATAGATAGATAGATAGATAGATAGATAGATAGATAGATAGATAGATAGATAGATAGATAGATAGACCATTACAAACTATTGTATTGATTAACACCAATCCGATGTAACATAAAAGCAAGGAGATTACAGGGATTTAAAAACGGAGGGTGAATGGGGAGAAGTGAAAGAGAAAGGCCCCCAAGGGAATAAATTATAAAGGTCCTGCCTTATATAGCGGGAGCCACCCTTACTCATTTTGTAGCCAAACAGCAGTTGGGGATAATCGGTAAGTGGGCCAGATATAAAGATACAGACAGAGAGACAAAGACGGAGAGAGAGACTGACCCTCCCTGAGACAGTGTTTCTCGTCTCTTCATGTGTTCCATAATCTAAAGCTGCAATTAACCGGTAAAAATAGATTTTATGAGCACGACTAAACAATAGGCCTACATCATCTCTTAATCAATAATTACTCTAATATTTCATCAGTTATATTAAGCATAATGAATTTTCTGCTTCATATATTCATCGCATCTAGTATCAGAATGTAGTCAGAATAGTGTAATAGAAGGTCTAAATGGAAACCTGGAGGAGTCCCGCATGTGACCCTAGGGACCGCTGCGTAACCGGATCCGATTGGCGACCCCAGGGTGTGGCTATCCGGTGACTACACGGCGGCGCCTTTGCCCCGCAGGGCAGCTCATCCCTCCTCTGCTCATCTCCCCTCTGCTCGAAGGCTGACGGATTTATTCCAAGATCGCTTCGGTGCATGAGAAAGGTCAACCGGTCGACTTCCAAGGCCTCATCCGTCGACCCCTGCGGAATCGTCCCATATTATCCCTCGATACCATTCCTCTGCTGGGGAGTGCGAGTGTGGGAACCATGAGTTCAGCAAAACGGCTATAGGCCTATTTCAAGGTTTGATGCACTGCAAAATTGCTGTGTTAGAGAACGGACTTTCCCAGATAAATAGCAGAGGATTTATCTTGAGGCTCCTAACTCCAACACTGCTTGCACAATAGCGGTGCCAGTGACAAGCCTACATAAAGAAGGGGGCAAAGCTGACGATCTTGGTCATCACGCAGTGTCGTTAAACTGGAACTATTTGAAGCTCGTAGCTCCTTAAATTGTTACAGCGTTGGTAAATCATGCTCTATGGATTCGCGCGTTCAACTTGGATTAATCTTGGAATCTATCTGTCGATCTATGACCTCTCCACTTCTAGTGAAAGCTGTATATCAACGCGTTTAAGATTGGTCCATGTCTAAAATGTTTGCAATTGAGATATATTTAGGGAACTTGGTTCTGCTTGTGAAATGCTTATAATAATTGTACTATATCTGGACACAGTCAAGGAGGAAAGTAGACAGGAAGAGAGACAAGCAGAGAAGCTGATAGAGAGGAAGGGAGGGAGAGATGGATGCTGCGATATGGGTGGAGGCAGGCCTGAGCTGGCAGAGGTAACAAACAGGTAAAGGTCGGAGTAACGCTGCTGTATGCTGTGACCCCTCATTTTTACAACTGCCTAGAATTGTTTCCTGCCCAACTCTCCCCACATAGATTCGGAGAAATACTGAATTTTTCATGAGTCTGATAATAATTCTGTATAGCGTCGAGCGTGATGAGTGATTAGCCTAAACAAGGCAGTCGGCAGTTATGGAAATTGAAGGCATTGACCACAATAACACTTTATTAGCCAATGGTGTGACACAAGATCATGAAAAAGCGAAAACAATTCCGAAAACTTGACCATGATGCGTTCACGTGACAAGGAATTTTGTTCTATTGATAAAACTTGACAGCCTGCTTCGTTCGTCAAATCTTGAGATGGAACTACCTATAATTATTTCAGTTTTTGTAGGTATTAATCAGGATTCATTTCAATTAAGCTACATTGTGCTAAAAGGAAGGCTGAGTTGGGACGCGGAACTGATTTCGCCGTTTTACATATTTGGCGTCACATTAACGGAGCCTATATATATATATATATGTATATATATATTTCAATATAAACTGCATTGATATCAACGATCGGTTCTTGGCATCATTATTCATCTCATGAGAGCAATAATATCGTCATCGTATCACGCCAAGGTAACAGAAGGAGGCAGATGTAATCTTAGAAACAACAGCAACGGAGTCGTTCGACTGTGTCTACAATAAGGCGTCGAAAGGTATAGTCCTACATAATGGTGTGCTTTCTGAGCGCTGCTGCCTCGCGAATGAACTGCATGTTGCCTGTGCTTAACTTTAAGTGGCGCTTTAGAAGATTATAGCTAACGATTGCGGTAGATTTATATTATCTAAAATAATATATATATATATATATATTATACGGCCCTTGTACATTTCTAACCGATTGCTAATCTGTAAATTACAACTCTTGATGCAATGCAACAAATAACACAAATGTAGCTTTAGCCTATTTTAAACAAACATTGCACCTATAGGCGTATGTCTGATGCATAGGCGGCTAGGCCTTTAGCCCTCCTTCAAAGGCATAATTATGTATGTGTGTATTTGTAGCCCTGAAGGGTGCCCTGCTAGCGGGACCTCTGGTGGTGACTTTAGTCTTTTTTTATATTTCGTTATTATTCCCTTCCAACACATGTTGATCTCGAAGTATGAGCATTAGATCAATAAAGTACAAGGATATGTTTATGGTAGCCGTGGTATGTGCCTGTGTATGTGTATAAGTGCGCTTGTGTGTCTTCTTCTTTTGACTACCAGGACAGGACCGTTGATGTTTACTTTACCTGATACCACTGTCGAATGAGCATCATCAAAAACCAGTATTGGGCACGAGATCAAAAACTCAAGACGAAGACCGAGACCAAGATCGACGCATTCGAGACAAAGACCGCAGTTTTCCGGCCTCGAGACCGTCTCGAGATCAAGACCGCGGTTTCGAGACCACATCCCTGTTAAAAGTCCCACGACTGTTGACAATCCCTCTGTATCACCCTGCAACCCTTTCCTCAGTGACCACCGTCTATTAAATGTAGTCAGTCTCAGTTGCTCCAGTTACGCAGGCCTAACTCTTTGGCAGCCTTGCTCACTCACCTACTCGCTCATTCACTCCGAGGAACTCATCCAACCATTCCCCAATCCCGCTCACTGGCTCACGATCAGCTCAAAACGCACTAGCTCACTCTCTCGCATAAGTTTATTCTCTCTCTCTCTCTCTCTCTCTCTCTCTCTCTATATATATATATATATATATATATATATATCCGTATAATATATATATATTAATTTCCAAATTGAATCATATTTAATTCCTTTAATAATTCATTCATTCGCTAATCAATTATTCATTCCATAGATCACATATTTCCTAGTTCCCTCACTCTTCACTCATTCGTCAGAACTAATTATTTACCTGATATCAATACGGCTGCGACAGGAACACTAAATCCTGCAGCAGATGTAATGGGTATTGCGGCGATTGATTGACAGGTAAATAACAGGTAGATAATCAGATTAAACAGTGAGCACGGCTGCACCGGGCATCCAATACCAATGGTTTATTGCCTCACATTGCCCCACCCAACAGCGTTCGCCTCTTATCTGTCCAGATTCACCCGTACCGTCGACTCCGATGCCCGAGAGACCAGCAGCGGTTTGGGTGATGGTGGAGAAGAATTGGGAGACTGGCACCGATGAAGACCATTAAGCTGGTTCTATATCTGTAGCATATTCGCCTCTGCCAGTGATAATATATAGGCTACAAACACAACGCGCACATTTGCAATTGATATCTTGCACATCATACATATAGCCCATAACCATTATAAACATGTACATTATGTATGCATATATATATATACATCAGTATACATTTATATATATATATATATATAAATGTATACTGATATCGTGTATAGAAATGTATGGCTCCATAACCTGAGTTGTTTAGGCCTATATGCATGAACCCCTCTTACCTTCGACAGGACCTGCTGAGCATTAAATCGAGCAGAGCTAGCTAGGTACGTATACTTTGTTTTGGCTTTCTTATAATGATTATCATGCGACGAGCGTATATCTATACTCTAACCATATAAAGGACTATACGACATATATATACGACATAAGCTGTATGCATAACCTCTATCGACACATAAAGAATCTGTTTACACGTCTGCTTGTTTATAATATGTATCATAAATGTGTGCGAAGTAAATGTGAGTGAGAAATGGTCAGATGTGCGCTTGATTTGATACACACAGGCCTATATAGAGGAAGATTGTTTTAAATGCACATTCGATTGTCAGCTTCACGTCAAGGCTGCTTACTCACTTACTTGTGAAATACGGAAGGAGATCGAAGGAATGTTAACATGCAGAAATGGGACAGCTTGGAAGTAGGTAGCCTATATACAGACAATATGTGAAATATTCAGGGATTTTGTAAAATGCTGCATGATTTCATAGATTTTATGACTAATCAGAAGATAGGCCGACGAAGAGATCTCGAAAAAGAAAAACGCGACAATATAAAACTGTTCTTGGGAATTGGTACTATATACATTATAAGTTTCAAATTGCAAATGAACCTTATTCCCGAAAACTGCTACATTAGTATCTTACAGCTTTTTATATATAAGATCACTTGTCTTTTACTGTCTCGTACTGTCTTGAATCTATATGTCTCGGTCTCGGTCTCGGTCTTGGTACCTCACTGTCTTGGTCCCGGTCTCGACACCTCACTGTCTCGGTCTCGTCTTGAAGTTTCAAGTCTTGCATACAACACTGATATTCAGATGCCTGTAGTTAAACTGATTTCGGTTAAGTGTCAGTTATTATATGTAAAGGGCATAAATCATAAACTTTTATAACAGATTTTAATATCTTTCATAAATATTGATGCGGGTCAGGCCCCTGGGCATTTCCCTTCAGCGGGCCTGGAGAAAGATGGCCTGCTGAGAAGCTTGCTTGAATCCTTTACGCCTCTGAAATTAATGCTGTTGTGCCAACACGGCTTGGCACCTTCACACATCATGACCCGATTTAATACCGCTGATCAAGAAACACAAATTACGACTGAAAGAAACAGAGATATATAGATTATATTACATAGTATGTATCCAGTGCCATGAGCTTAGTGTTATGGACTATCAGCCAATCACAGACATGCCTCCTTCAGCCAATCAGTAGATTGCGTCGAACTTTCTCAATTATTCATTGGACGAGAGTTGGCCGAGGGTTGTGTAGCGTTGAGATTTCTTGGCGGCTCTCGATCAGGTTCTGACATCGCATCAAATCTGACAGACGCTACGTGACTAAGCATCGAATCGGACTAATTAATGGATGTACCTGTCGGTCGAGAATGTGATTGCTTTTCAATCAACAGTTGACAGAAAACGACTTTTCTGGCAGAAAAGTTAATGGTTAGTCTGTCGAGCAATCGAGTCTAAGAAATTCATTATTTTTTTACAGGCACACAGCCACACACACGTGTAAAGGCATGTGTTCTGCAGGTATAAATATTGTAATGTAACGTATACTGTGCACCGTTAACGTGATAGATGACGTTGATATAATTAGCAGAATGCATAAGAAAATGTACCTACATCTGTTCTAAGATAACGAGAAGGTCTTTGACAGAGCGGATCAGTTCAGTCATCAATCATAATAGGCTAGGCCACAAAGACGTCAATTATCTTGGGGCATTTTGAAGAATTACTCGGTACAACCTCGGAGTCGAACGCAGATCGTCTGATCAATTAAGGGTTAGAGGAATTTATATTAAAGTATTAAACTATGGGAATATATTGGTATACCAGAACATACAGAAGTAAACTTTAATTGTATACCTTCTGCTACCCGGTAAGACCAATAATAATATTATTCGTTAGTGTATGCGCACTATCCATAAATTTTGTTTTGATGGGCTGCCCAATGTCAACTTGTTCAGGAAGGACCAAGCGTCAGGGGCGTCACTAGGGGGGTGCGGGGGGTGCGGGCCGCACCGGGTGACACCATCAAGGGTGACACAAAAATAAAAAATTGCAAATTTGACAAAGCAGACATAGCTCTGTCTAGTCGGGTTTCATAACCGTTCATTGTTAAATACATGAGCAGGCACAGGGTGCCACCATGCAGAGCGTCTGGTGCTTAAATGAATAAGACTCAGAGCTCAGAAGACCATGGTGAAAGTATAGAGTGGTGACACCAAGAGTTTACCGCACTGGGTGACACCAACCCCAGTGACGCCACTGCCAAGCGTGCTTCAAGTAAGATACGATTACGTCTGCTATGCATCTACATTTCTCCAACTGTACAGTTTAAATAACAATGATCTGCTGATCATTGTTAACTGATTAGTAACTAACACTACTAATTCAATCAAAACACTTTATTGGTCATCATAACACAAGCACGTGGTTTTGACAGTCACGTACATTGGTATCAATGTAATAGCATAAAAATTCTGTTTATAATAAAAAAAACAACAACGTTTCGTTTCAGATATCTAACATGCCATTGCTCTTCACACTCCTCTCCCTCGCCCTTCTGGAACTCATTCCTCGTTCCAGGGCTTTGCTGCGCTACAGCATTCCAGAGAAGCAAGACTCCAACACATTTGTAGCCGACATCATCAGCGATGCCAGAGTCGCCGAGAACTATACCGTCCCATCATCCAACGAGATCAAACTCTCCCTACTTTCCGGACCGTTTGACAAGTATTTCACGGTAAAGGAAACGAGTGGATTCCTGGTAACGAAGGGTTCTATCGACCGAGATGTCCTCTGTTCAGAAACTCCTTGTGTCATGACCGTAGAGGTGGCTATTATACAGCCAGTTGAAAGTTTCTACGTCTTCTCTGTGGAAATCACAATCGAAGACATCAACGACCACACTCCCACGTTTGGCCACGACAGCTTGACGATCTCATTACCGGAAAATTCAGTTCCCTGGGAAACTCCGATTCACATTCCCTTCGCTAGGGACCTTGACAGCGGCGTGTATTCTGTAACACGGTATGCGGTTTCTTCAGCCTCCAATCACCCTTTCTCAGTACGGACCACGACAAGCCCCGACGGGTCACCGCTGCCTCACCTCAACCTCGTGGAAAAACTGGATCGCGAATCAACGCCATTCTACAGCCTACTAATCACAGCATTCGACGGAGACAAGTCACCAAAATCTGGCACTTTGTCTGTCACCATTGTCGTCACCGATGTCAATGACAACGCGCCCATATTTGAATTTTCCGAGTATAACGTAACGATTCTTGAAAACCTGCAAGTGCCGACAATCATCTCAAAAGTGACGGCCACCGATGATGACGAGGGAATCAACGGTATGTTATCCTTTGAAATCATTTCACCCAGCAAGGAGATCTACGCCAGCTTGTTCCAGATGAACAACATCTCCGGGGAAGTATCTCTTATCAAAAAGCTCGACTCTGATTATCGAAGCGTGTACACGATCATCATTTCGGCCAGTGACCACGGGATCGAGCCAAGGACGACCACGATAAAGATGCACATCAGAGTGGAAGACGTCAACACGCATTCGCCAAATATTACCATCAAATCGCTGACAAAATCTGGCCAGCCTGAAATCCTGGAAAACCTTCCAGCTGGAGCATTCGTCGCGTACGCCTCGGTACAGGATTTGGACCGAGGACAAAACGGAGAGGCCATCTGTCAGTCGAGGACTTCCCAGTTCGTTCTTCACCTGATGCACGCACGAACATATAAAGTTCTGACCACAGCAGGGTTCGACCGAGAAGAAAATGGCGTACTCACGTTGTCCATAGAGTGCGTGGATAAAGGTGCTCCACCCTTGAGTTCAGTCAAAGAAACCGAGGTCAAGGTTTTGGACCAGAACGACAACGTCCCATTGTTCGACAGAGAATTCTACGAAATCAGTATAATGGAGAACGCTCCTGTTGGACAATCCATTCTGACGGTATCGGCATCCGACAGGGATACCGAAATCAACGCAGAGGTGACCTACGCTCTAAGCTCCCTCAACCAGTACGTAGCGTTTCAGCAGGACTCAGGCTCGATCATCGTACAAAACTATATCGACTACGAACAGGTACAGGAGATCAGCTTCGAAATAATAGCCACGAATAAGGAAAACCGTCTCATGTCGTCAACGGCCACCGTTATAATCCACGTACACAACGTGAACGACTGCACGCCCACATTCACTCAGGCGTCCTACAGTTTCGGGTTGTTCGAGAACATGCCGTCGTCAACCGACGTGGGCATCCTTTCCGCCATCGACTCGGATGCTCCGCCCTTTAACGAATTCTACTACCAGCTCGCCGCGGATTCTGCCGTCTCCAGCACCTTCCTAGTCGATCCTTATACTGGAAAGATTTCCACAAAAACAATGCTCGATCGTGAATCGACTGCCGTCCACCATTTTTATGTATGGGTCACCGACGCGCATAACCTCACGATGACGTCATCGACTAACGTCACCGTTTACGTCGCGGACAAAAACGACAACAGTCCGGAGATAAGTATTCCTGCGAAGGGCAACGACCTCATACACCTGCGGAATGATTCTCCCACAGGGTACATTCTTACAACCGTTCAGGCATCTGACAACGATGTCGGAGTCAACGCGCAGATTGTCTACAACTTAACGGGAAACGCTGACGAATCATTTTTCGACATCGACGTTCACAGCGGGGCCATTTTGGTCTCCAGAAGCCTAGTGAGCACGAAGAACAACCACTTCCAGCTCCGAATAACCGCCACCGATCGAGGAATACCTAAACTATCCACCAGCGCCATTCTCAACGTCAAGATCAACAATTCCGTCGTAGCTAACGACGGCGAATCGCGATCCCTACTCCTGGCGAAGACCAACGCCGTGAAGTCTACCACCTACATCTCACACCAACAGATTCTCCTGGTACTCGGCGCCATCACTGTCGTACTCGTTCTCGTTCTGGTGGCCGCCATTGTCTGGATTCGATGTCGCAGAAGGCCCCCGTCCGACAGATACCGACGTCCCGACAAACTTTTGCTGCAATTTTCCACCGAATCAAAGCCGACGGTGAAAGAATTCTCAGAGGGTAAACACAGCCGAACAGAAAAATCTGGAGACATCTACAATCTCATAAACATGACGGAGTATACCGCGGGCCTTCACGCAAAGATCAGCAGATCGCCGAAAGCAAGACTCTGGAACAAAAAGCAGCGGATCACGGCCGTCGTAAGTTTATAGAACACCAAAGTACACCAGATATGTAATATGTTAAGTCCAATTAGTAAGCCCGTAAGTAGAAGTTTAAGTTTAACGCCACTGTGATAACAAGAGTCATTGTCATCGTCCGCCTCCTTTATCAAAGCTTGGGACTGTCACTGCCAGGGTTCAAGCAGTAGAGGAGTTGAAGTACTACCGACTTCGACTTCATAGCGCACAAAGCAGTGTTATCAATATGCCTATATCTCCAGACTTCTTAAGAATAACATCTAAGTTGCAAAAGAATGGGATGATGGGTGGTGTGTTTATGGGAGGTTTTACGGGTTCAAACACCGCGTTATAAATGCATTGCTGACATTGAATACTACACATTCATTTACACCAGTACGCTGATGACACACAGGCTTTCCTGCACGGTCCTTCTTCCTCTGCCCAGTTGGCGGATGAGCGCACGCTGAAGGCCTCCTCTGTTCTAGACTCTTGGTTATCTTCTAACCGCTTATGCCTTAGTCCTGGTAAAACCTAATTCATTTGGCTTGGTGGGCAGGCACATTCAGCTTGAGGTCCTTCGCCAGACCTTCTCCCAACTTTCTTTCTCTTCCACTGTTCGGGACTTGGGTCTCCTTCTTGACTACACCCTTTCGCTCTCTGACCACAACGCCACGTCAACGCTGTCTCTCGCTTCTACCATTTGCGTCAACTTCGCTCTATTCGCCAGTCGCTTTCACTGCATGCGGTGACATTAGGCTATATAGGCCTAGTGCACGCCTTGATCTGTTCCAGGCTGGACTTTGGGAACATTGCCTACATTGGTCTTTCCTCGTCTAACATATCTAAGCTTCATTCTATCCTTAATGCTGCCGCCCGACTAATTGGTGGCATCCCTAAATTTCCACACATCTCATCTTTCATTCGTGACTCTATTCATTGGCTTCCTGCACCTCAACGCATACACTTTAAAGTGTTCTAACTCTGATGCGAAACTGTCTTGTTGGCTCTGCTCAAGCATACCTTTTGGCTCTCTGTACCAGACTATCTTCATTTCCCAACGGGCTTCTAGATCTCCGTTCATCTGCCCGTGGGTTATTGCTGGTCCCCTATATGCGCAATGTTACGGCCCAAACAAAGAGTTTTGCTTATGTAGGCCTCTCCAGTTGGAATAGTTTTCCCCTCCCCTTACGGCGGAACTCCTCGTTCTCTCCCCTGTTCAGTTTCGGAAGCGCTTGAAGGCCGTACTGTTTACTACCTAGTCGCTGACTTGGATTGGGAGCGCCGCTGATTTGAGCGGCGCTTTAAAAATTTTCATCTACAATTTATGGAATCCCGTGAAAACGAAAAGAACACGAAATTTTTATGGCTATGCCCCTACGCAATTTCATTCGCAAGCGTTCACTCAATACAATACTCGCCGAGACAGGTTAATAAGTAATTAGTTTGTATTTGGTTCCAGTTCAGATCAGGTCAGGCAGTCTTCATACGACTTTTCTGGCAGACAGCCACCTTCCTAGACCAAAGATCGAGGACCCAAATCCAGCCAGCTGGTGGCCAACTATGATTCTAGCGTGATACGATTAATCTCAACATAGGCGTAAATTTCTATTGGGACTTACATAAATGTTGCCACACGAAAGCGTTATTTTAGCTTGAAACAGTTCAAGAGGGGAAAGGAAGAGGAAGGAAAGAATTGGTCATCGAATCATATCATATTGAGACTGGTTTAATCATAACTTCAATATTTGTTCGTCGATGACCATGGCAGATCAATTTTGACAGTTTGTTATTGTACATATGTTCTTCAGGAAGCACGACTGAAAGAAAATCGAGCTAAATTTACGCCAAGCCTTCCGGCCAACACACCCTGTGCGGACGAAGACCACGGTACCGGGCAGTCGAAGGTGGTTTCACCGTCATCTGGCTGCGAAACACTAACATCATCATGTTGTGACGAAGGCGTGTCTTTATCATCTTCATCCATTTACCAAACGATGGAGACAGGAGAGGACAATCAGAACGTTGACGTGTTAACCACATTTCACCCGAATATACTTACCTCATCTAAAACCGACGTGTTTCACGAAAGTGCAAGGAAGATGTATTCCGGTGAAAGATCACCAGATGAAAACACTTCTTGGAAAACGGTAACGAACTCAAGCGATCGACTAACTCGATGTAAAGAAAGCAGACACCATCTCAGAGAACCACCTCTGAACAGAAGCTTCAAGACTCTCGATCATTTCTCTTGTCAAAGTTGCAGAGCAAGGATGCAGCTCAATACAGTGATGCAAGCAACTGCTCAACCGTGTAATATAGGGTCGCCAAACGAAACACCATCAGAGAACTTCGAAGATTACACTTACAGAGATTCCACAGCCGACAGTGAATTTAGAATTAGGCGTTTTCCATTGCCTTTGAAATCCGAAGATGATTGCGTCACTAAATGCAGAGATTCCTCCGTCCAGACTAGCTTTGAAAGCAAGGCTCCAGAAAACGAAGACATACATGTTTACCCCATTTCTCAGCGGAAAACCATAGTTGACCCGACCACAGCTAAGCTTACAATTATGTAAATCCAGAACTCAAGACTATCGTACACATTTTGCAATCTGCTCGATTATCACGTATCCACTGCAAGCAGAATCAAGAATGTAAAATGTTTAAAACTGATCATATCAACTCTACAGACGACTTCTCCTACACCTTGATCAATCAATCGATATTAGTTTGAAGCACTTCTCCTCAAGTCCTTAGATTTGAAAAACTCGCTTTAGATAGGCAAAAGATTTTTTAAGATCTTTGATGTGATCTAAAAACCGACTGACATACTAAGAGTACATCACGTGACTGTTCCAAGCTGCCAGTGCAATGAGCGATTTTAACATAAATAGAGCAAAGCAGAGCAGCCCTGTAGCCACCTAGGTACATAACTGAATTTTTGTATACCCTGAGTAATCTACTGTTGAAATATCCTATCTTAATTGAGACCTGTAAGCTTTATCCAAGGATTATTCACATACGTCGCATCATCTGCATTCGTACATGTAACACGCTTCTAATATCAGTAATGTAACAGATTAGTTTGCACTTCATTTAGTATTAACCACTAGATTCTTTGTAGTTCTAATAAAGCCTCAACCACATAGTTATCACACCATCCTGAAATGGCCTTGGTTATGGAGACAACTTTCGAGATCAGCTAACAGCTATTTGTCAATGGGCCTTAGCTAAAACAATAAGTAGAAATGAAAAAGTTTCATGTTGATTTTTGTTAAAACACCAACAGAATATGCAATAGATCTGATCATATCCAAGTCTGCCACCCCAGAAACGACCAACACAAAGATGACTTGGAGCAAACAAACAACATGGAAAATTCCAATTACGACCATGCGATTTTCTTACATAGTCATAAACTGTCATCACGGATCAAACTAAAAATGGCTCTCCACAAAACAATTTTCCCAACTCTGCAGTTCGTCTCACGTCTAGCGCCACTTGTACCCGCCACCTCCTGCTCCCCGACTGCCTCTGCCACCCTTGAACCCAGAGCCGTACTGGGATTTCATTCCCCTGAAGCCGGAGTTGTTGCTGGGATAAGGTCGGGCGCCATAGGATGAGCTTGAGGAGAATGAATAGTCATTTTGGTTGCGACCGAGCGAAGAGGACGACAGCGACTTCCACTGATTCTGCTCACCACCGTTGCTACCTGAACCTAAGTTAAGACATCAAACATAACGTAAACAATTAGTTCGCTCGTTTGTTCAATAAATTTTATTTTATTTTTTATTACTGAAATTGGATACTGCCCTTCTTCCAACATTTTTGCTTAGAAGTGCATACACACGCCTCGACGGCACAATTGTAGTTGTACTGCTGAGCAACTGTGTGCGAAGGACTTGCTCAAGGTCCCTACAGAGCGACTCCCCGGACGAGGGTCGAACCCGCTCGCTCAACGTTACGGGCTGACCGCTCTAAACGATCGGCTACCATGCCACAAAAATTTACATAGCAAATAAAAAGTGTACTTCAACCAATCAATCGATCAATAAAACTTGATATACCACCATTGTAGATATCTACTTAGAGGTTAGGTAAAAGCAGCAGTCCAAACATAGTGGAGTGATGACCCTGACAATCACAGGCAGACAGAACACAGAGAGCATAGACCTCCTATACATGCCATTTATGTGGCTGTCAAAGCCAAATCTGTCTGTAAAGGTGGCATTCAGAATATTGATGCTGTCGACCCTTCGAGTCTCGCTTTGGCAGATATCATGTCAAGCCATGTATCAGGGTCTTCACAAATCAGCTCCTGAAGCATATGATGGTCAACTTCAGATTGCATTCGAAAACCAATGTATCACGAATGAGTCGAAGGACGCACCATCGCACAAAATGATTGGAGTAATTGGAATAGAATCAGTTTTTGGTTGCTGTAATGTAATTGAACATTTATATAGTGTCCCTTTCCTCAGTTGCAATAATATTAAACCTGTACTGAAGTCGTTAGAGAAATGTGCAATAGTATTACACCTGTACCCTTGGTCTGTGTTGCCCAATGTGCTGACAGCATGAGGACAGACTAAGGCAAGGTACCTTTGGCATAGGTGTAATATTATGAGGAATTGTTCCAGATGGATAGAATGTAATGTTTGGTTCCACCATCACTGCAGCGGCAGAACCAATCACGTTTTCTCTATAGCAATAGTGCCAAACATTTTAGTAATGGCAGGCAGTAGCAACATTTTCCAGTAAGGTGCGGGCCAGAGGGCCAAAGGCACATGAGGAAAATTGGATAAGTATCTCAGAGGGGACATAGTACGACATACAAACAGTTGAGTAAGGCTTTGAAATCGTGATTCTGATATGCATTATCAAGTACAAACAAAAGAAGTTAGACCGTTTATTCTCAATTGTGCTGTCTTTAGACAATGCTGTGCATTGTATATACTGGCTCTTTGACACCTATTCTCTAGAGAAAAGCAAGATGCTACCATAAAGAGCTCACAATAACAGCTCAGTCAAAGCCAATGAAATCAACAAACTCAACAACAGGGAAATTTCTATTGTCTGGGATAGGGACTCACCTCCAGAGGACATGTTGAAGAGCGACTTCCACTCTGATTTCGATCCGGAGTCGACCGACGAATCCATGCCCGACGACTGCCGATGATACATGGAAGACCCCTGCATCTGCCTTCCACCCATCGACGAACTGCTGCCACTTGGAATGGAATTCCTACACAAAACGAAACCAACACCTTGTCATGGTAATGCACAAAAGAGGATGCCATACTGTAACCACTGCAAAACTAACTATTCGAATTTTTAAAAGAGTGTCGACTAATCCAATATTCTAATTTAGTCTCTCATCATGAAACATGGGATATAAACAAGCAGTCATTTCAAATAGAGTGGCTGTAGATATTTTAATCCATTTTAGCAGTCTAGTCAAAATCCAATTCGTCAGAAGAATTTATATAGCACCCTTCAAGGTAGCTTACTACTCAGGACCACTCCTGACCAAGACCTAGTAAAAGGAGTATCAAGATCAGAGTAGAATAGAGATGTACGTACATACGCATTTCTTTATTTGTCGATAGTGCTGATACCAACTATAGCCGATTATTGAAATTGACAAAACTTATTATGAAGGTGATAATTTTGTAATTTGAAACGGCCGAAAAGCAACGTCTTAAATGCAACCTGAATTAAGCAAACGAACCGATACCGAGCTCTCAATTGGGCACCAAAGACACCAAGAATACCCAAAAACCCAATCCAGAAACTGTTCAAATGCTTGGGTTTGTTATCAAAGTTGGCAGCCAGTTCAGAATACTGAACAGCAAACACTGCACCCAACAGAAAGCATTAATCGCAGACACCATTTTGCAGTACACAGAAGAATTAAAACATAGACTTACTTCATTCTGCTTTCAGTGAGTCTTCTTTCTGCTCCATGAGCCATCTGTTGCAAGCGTTGGTTTGTATTCTCATACATGCTGAAAAAACCAACTCCTGCTTAGTTTTAACTAGTAAGTACTAAAAATAACAGTATTTGGGCTTTTAATTAGGTCAATTGTCATTTTACAAATGAAGAAATCTGACATAAAATTGGAGATTAATATTTGGACCCATTGTTGGAGAGTTTCAGTTCATCCCTACTCCGTGTTTACAATTCCCATGAACTACCTACTTGGGGCCACGACCGAGGTTCTGGCTGCTGGACGGCGGGGGACTGTTTCCACGGCCTTTCTTCATGAAATAGTCATAATAGGATTCGTCATGCACCGGCTCAGCTGCTCTTTTCATGCTCATCCTCTGCTCGTTCCTGCAAATAAGAGCAAAGCAGTGGAAACAATCTGGCAATAGACTACGAAAGCAACGGTAATGGAACAGCTTTCAAATCAAAAGAAAAGAATAAGCAATACTTCAGCACATATACACTATACATGGCCACTGTAGACAAATTTCTATAGTGACTTTTTTGCCGAGCATTCATCTAGTATTGCACAGGGTGCATGCTCAAGTTTTTAGCAAGTGATGACTATATAGCTTGAAAACAGCATCAGTTTCTAATGATTAAACCAGCGATTCCCATCCTGTGGCCTGCAGCCCAAAAGTGGCCCGCTAGGCCTACAGAAGTGATCTGTGACCTATCAAAGATCTACAAAAATATACGTGAAAAAATGAATAATTGACAGAATAATTATTTTCTATTACAAATCATTATATTTTGTCGACGCAAGTAACATCGAATTTATTTATCCATGTGTAATTGTGTATCATATTTGATTCTACTCTAAAATGAAAATCTGCTAAAATTTTAAACAATTATTTTTACCCTTGTGGCCCTTCATGTCCTCCAACTAAATAAAAGTGGTCCTAAGTCGAAAAAGTTTGGGAACCACTGGATTAATCAATAAAACTGCATACACCAAGGTGCTTCAATTGACAATATGATCGTTTTATTAAAATCTGAAAAAAGATAATAAATTTTTAAATGTGGAAAATAGAAAATAATGCTGGAATGCTGAACTTACCGAAGCATCTGGCTGCGAGCGCGTTCCCGTTCCAACTGTTCCCGTTCGTTCTGCCTCCGCTCCTGTTCCAGCTGCACTCTCATCCGTTCTGCTTCCATGCGCTCCTTCTCCAGTCTCATCCTCTCATATCTGACATTAAAAAAATATTTACAATTTGCCAGTCAAAATTTTATTGTTTTGCCATTCAAGATTACTTAACCATTTAATGATGAGCTGCAATGGTTTCCCATGCATTTGATTGTCATACAAAAGTTAACGCAGTCTGCCTTAGCTCTGAATGGGACCCTATCGTTAGGATTCTCAGTGTGTGCAACCCCTCAAATGGGGTGACCCATTTAGTCATCGGGAGTGGCAGGGTGGTCATCAAACTTTTAGTGCAATCCACCAGCAATGTGGAGGGTATGGGTCCAAGCCTTGCCTGCGGCAGTCATTGAGTAGGGACCTTCAAGTCCTTCATTCGCGATTGCTCAATGCTGTCGACGTTCTTTCTCATGGTCCTATGCATTTCTGAACCTTAGAAGGACAGCAATTTACCTAAGACATACGTCATATTTAAATCTGAGCATTATTTAACTACACTAAACAACCCAAACATCACATAGGCTACTAGCACAGGGCATCTTAGCCCATCATACATTTCCATTTCCCACTTCCATCAATACATCTATGCCAACATGCAGTCTACACACATAATACAAGCATATGTATCGTCTCATCGGTTGCTGGCACCTCGCTCTGAAGCTCCTGTTGGTGTTGCGCTTGTCAACCAGGGTCCACTCTGTTCACTCCTTCTATACGCCTTTTAAAACTGTTCTTTTAAAACTGTTTCAGCCGTGCTGAGGTTGGGAGCACTGATGTGTTGTAGCCTTGAAGGGGCGCTATATAAATCTCTGTAATGAATGAATATGTATATACACAACATTAGATCAAAAAACAACAATGTACACACTCGAGTTGCTCGCGCTCGTATGCCAGACGCTCGGATTCCTCTTTCTGTTTCTGTCGATCGAACTCGAGAGCGAGCACTCGGACGAGTTCGGCCTCCTTGGCCTTCACTGCCTGCTCGTGCTGCAGCCTCATCATCTGCTCTCTCCTATGCAACATCTGGCAAAAGACAAATAGCCACAGTAGAAGACAACATACATTGACTGCAACATGGTTTCAATGACAATCAATCAATCAAACATGATATAGCACCTCTTCAAGAAACCTACTCAGAGGCGCTCCAAGTCGAACCATGACCACAGAAAACAGATTTAAGAGAAGAGTAGAAAGAAGATGAGGAGTTCCTAGGTAAATCCATAGGTCCAGAGTAAGGCCATTCCAAGCGGTAGGGTCCACCACAGAGAAAGCACGATACTGCAGCATAGCAGAGAATGAGAATAGAACGTGAGAAGGGTCTAAGTGAGGACCTAAGGAGAATGTATTGTACATACACTGGTCCATTCAGGATACTAGAGACAGCTGGAGTTGAGAGAACTTTACTGATACATGTGAAAGAGAGGAAACCAAGATACTTCAGTCATATAATGGGGGATGGACAACATTTTAGCATGGGCTGGAATGACAGTGACAGTCTACACACATAATACAAGCATATGTATCGTCTCATCGGTTGCTGGCACCTCGCTCTGAAGCTATGTGTGTAGACAATGACAGCTGCCCGCTCACAAGAAAGGCAGAGGGCAGACGCGATTGGAGAAAGGACAGTTCATGATGCGGCCAACCCTCGCTATGAGGATGGCTGAGGACAAGACGAGGTCTATTCAGTAGTAGAACGGTCCCCTGAGCTTTAATGAGAGGTAGCCATGGATATGAAGCGCTAGCAACTTCATTTTCTCAGCCTCAGCATATGAGGACGGGTGGCCAGTTCACTCCCTCGCCTTTCCATCATCGGTGTACTCATTGTAGTTCAGTTGTCTAGGGCAAAGTTATTTCTGCTCTGGTGGCGATCTGAACCCTGAACTCTAGGGAAGAAATGATAATTACTTAATACCTATAAATATTATAGAAGACAATTTATTATGAATCAGAATGATCACCCAAATTAATTTTAATTTATATAGATTTTCTAATGAATTAACAATAAGTCAAACATTTCAGACATTAATACCAGCCCCTTTGCCTAACTGAGCGAGTATGACAAGTTACAACTGTACAGAATGAGCGAGTATGACAAGTTATATCTGTAGAGTAGTCTCTGTCATAGACTCCCCATCAACAAATGCCAAAAAATCTGCTACACAATAGAGCCCCACGAACATATACATGTATATGGCCCTGCCAACTAAACCAATTTTGAAATCAGACAACTTCAATCCTCAACTCATACACTGCTTCAATCACTTACTCTGTTTCGGCCTGGAGGCACAATGTCTATATTTCCGCCCCTTCTTCCTCCCATTCGTGCTCCTGGACCACCTGTTTATGCAGAAAAAACATCTGGTGAATAAGACGTTTATAAAACATCTGGTGAACAAGACACTTATAAGAATAATACATTACATTACATGTCTCTTTCTGTAAATGCTGTCAGCTGACATGTCCAAAGCACATAAAACGCTGGAAGAGAAACAAAAATAAGACATGCTCATTACGGCTCATTCATCGGATATGCATTAATTCTCTCTGGCTCGCTCTTTCTCTGTCAGTGCCTGTCTAGCTCTCACTACCTGTGTACCTCTCCCTTTCCGCAAATGCAAGTAACAAGTAGTCTTCCGACGTTGGGCCTTTCTCTATGCAACTCACAGCCCAAATAACATCATTTCAAATATTTTCAATAATTCTACTCTGTTTGGTTCTGTGTTCTGTAGATGCCAGTATCTTCATTGTGAGAGTATATTCCCATGTGCAACAGCCTCAAACAAGGTATCGTTTTTATCGTTATCGCCTTTATCGTAAAGAAGAAATTTCAAACAAAACCACAATACTTAAAACCTTGCACAGTAACTCTGAACAGCTGATTAGTTTAGAAATAATCTGGATTTATACCTCTTCTTGTCCTTCCGCGATCTCGAGGCCTTGCTGGTCTCGTCGCATTTTCTTTATAAAAGACAAAATACAGAGTTACAGTGATGAGTTACATGACAAGGAAAAGTTCCTAGACAAAAACAAGGAACAGAAAACAAGGAACATAGAAGAAACAACGAAACAAAGGCAGCACTGGTTGTGGCATACTTTCCATTTAACCTACTGACTACAGATGAGTAGAACCAATGAGTTTTTCCTATTTTCTTCCTCTTATCTATCAAAAAAGTTGAACAGACATTCCAGAAAATATGCAAATTACTGATTGGATACTAGTTTACATAATCATGTGAGTTACATTACTAAAAAAACTGACATTAAATGTATTAAATTGATTTTTTAACCTTTTGCAGGGTGATGCATTAGTCATTTCCACCAGTACATATATAAATATACATATATATTCGTTCACATATGAAGAACAATGTTAGTCTTATGAATTAGAACGTTCACCCACCTTTAACAGTTAGGAGCGGATCCAACAAAGAAAGTGGCTTAGATCCGGATGCCTTGCCTCCCGTTAACTTTTGACTCATCAAAGCAGGGGGTCCGCGGGTCGATGCCTTTCCTGCACTCTTCGGGGATGGTAGTCTGTTCGATTTGGCCTACAATACAAATTAATAGTCGACATTACGAACGAGTAACAGTTTCATCCATTTAAAACTAACCAATTTACCACAGCATCGCTAAATACATAACTGCACAGACAATAAATAAAATATGTCAAACTGTTATGATAACTGTTCCACACACCAATTAATAAATACACTAGAAACACAATCATGGCTGTCTCTTGGCACAAAGAAACAACTGTTATTTATGTAAATCACATAGGCGCTGTAGAAGCCATCGCATCCATTGCTGCTACAGCTAAACAAATATTAGAATCCATGCCCCACCTTCATTATAACAGAAGTTGTGTTATGCTGAAGTGTGTCCGAAAGAGTCTCTTGTCTAAGGTATAGACACAAGATATAATAACACTAAAAACTCATGATCAAGGGGACACACAGAAGCTTTCTTCCTCTTCCTTTCTTCCTCTTGTAAACGATTCAACATGGTCCCAAGCCAGGGCATTTTCATCAACCAGGACAATGTGTAGGGTCATCACAAGACAAACAACATATGGCTAGAAATACTAAAGGTACTTATTTACTATGGGGCAAAAGAAATAATAAAAATAACAATTTATATTTGCTATAGCTCAGTAAGTTAGGTATTGAGTACTGTGATGATTAAATGGGGGTGGCACTTAATTTTAAAACTCACACGTTCAACTGTGATGACACGACCATCAAGGGTCATCTTGTTAACTTTCTCGATACACAGATCTGCTTCTTCGCAGGACGACATCTTCACAAGACCGCAACGCTTGGAACTACCGTCCGTGGCGTTCATCACTATGGTTGCCGCCACCACCTAAACGAAATTACATCATCACCATATTTTAGGTGAAAACAAAGCTTTGCTTGCCATGGATATTCTATAGAGAGGACGCTCCATACTTTAAATAATTCTGGCAAAGTGCAATCTCTTCATCACAAGAGAATTCATAAAGACACCTGTTTGTTATTTTAGTTGTTCACAAATCCATGGCCATATCCATATAGTAGTTTGTACTTAAACATCTGCCTCAAGGAAAATTTTTAACCTTTTTAGTATGGGAGAAAGCATGCAGCTCGTTGTTAAAAGGATTAAAGTATTTCAGAGTAGCTTTATTGAAGTTGCGCCAAACCTGCATGCTTTTGATAATGACAAGCCATCAAGTCTGCAAAGTGACAGAACTTGAAATACACACATTGTCACTACCTCCTCCACCGTAAACAGAACATTGGTATTGCATAATTATACTGTTTTATAGCAGCAGCAAATAAGTAGAAAAAAATCAAGCATCATCCTAATTAAAGAATTCCAAAATCAATTGTCTTAAATCACTTCAGACAACAGATTTTGGCATTCTTTATTTAGGATAATGAGTAATTATTGGGGCTTACACTTACCCTTCCATGTGGAACGAACAGTTTCTTCAGCTCGGGTGCCTTTGTGTCAGGCGATATTCCCGTAACCCAAATGGTGGGCGTTGACGGCACTACCAGTGCCTTCTCCACAGTTTTGCGATGGCCGGAATACTAGACGAACGCAAACAACACACACAACTGAAGTCACTCAAATGAGAAACGCCATTTGAACTAACCACTTATATTTATATAGCACCTTTCAAATATCAACGAAATTACAAAATGGGAAAATGATTCAACAATGACTGCACTATCAGTTTCTAGATTTGATTCTAGCATTATCCACAAGTAATTGATTCCAGCATATCTGTATGGCCAAACCGGGTGGTGGTGATAAGATTAGAATTTGGAGACACAGACAAATTTACAATAAAGAAAGGGGTGAGGCAGGGGTGCATCTTGTCACCCTTTCTATTTAACCTATATGCTGAAAGGATAATGAGGAGAGTAGAAATGGAAGATGCAAATGAAGGAGTAAAAATAGCAGGAAGGACACTGAATAATCTAAGATACATGGATGATACAACACTAATGGCAGGGAAGAAAGAAGATTTGTCAAAATTGATAAGAAGACTGAAGAGAGAAAGTGAGAAGGCAGGTCTATACTTCAACATAAAGAAGATTAGGATCATGACAACAGCCGACTGGGACTATTTTTGAGATAGACAGAGAGGAAATAGAGGTCATAACAAGCTTCACACTCCTGGGATCATTAAGAGAAAAAGAGGGAAAGTGTGATCTGGAAATAAAAAGGATAGTAATATAAAAAGCTGCAATTAGTAGATAAGAAAAGATACGGAAAGACAAACACGTCAGCATAGCAACAAAAAAGATTAGTGAGAGCAATGACCTTACCTACAGTACTACATGGATGCGAGACATGGACAATGACAAAGAACGTGAAGAAGAAGATCAATGCATGCAAAATGTGGATATGGAGGAAGATGCAGAGAATATCATGGATGGAGAAGAAGACAAACGAAGAGGTGCGCAGGAAGATTGAAGTTGAGAATGATGAGACGTTACAACAAACTGAGCTGAGAAGTAAGCTGTTTTTTTGGACATGTCATGCTTTCACATGGAATGGACGCGACCTCAGAGAGAAAGTAATGGAGAAGGTTTATCATGACGGTCGCTAGTTTTCAACGAACCGAAAGCACAAGGCGACAAGGTGATATATGTATGGAATACATTCCAGCACATCTGTATGAACAAGATTAACATTATCATGCTTTACGATTATTTTTGAGCACAGAATGCCTTGGAAATGTTTGTCTCTATAGATGCAAATTTATGAACAGTGAAAGCAGAGGAACTATTCTTACCAACTCAACAGTGATTTCTTTTCCCTGTAGGCTGGTGCCATCTAGCGCAATGATGCAGTTTTCCACATCGTCAGCTGTTGCCATAGTCACAATGCCAAAGCACTTGGAATCTGGAGATTTAGCACTTGCAACAACCTTTGCACCGGTCACCTAAACAGTTTCATTTGTATTTTAAAGAACCCGCTGTTAACCTAGGTACGACATCACCCTTGACATTTTCAAGATAATTTACAAATATAGAGGAACATGGTAGGTTCAAATGTCAGGTGAAAAGTTGAGGATTAGAATCGTCCCCAGGGCAGATCTCTCGAAGTTTCTGCTCCATGTGCAAACCATAACTGTCTGACATGAGGACAATTACTCATACTTTGGGAAGACCAAGTGGTGAGTGATACAACCGGCCACCCACACTTGTGTGCCAAGGCCAAGAAAGTTAAGTCGGGAACATAGGTCTGCTCACGGTTGTCCCTCCATGGTCAACTGAATCGCAAGGTCGATCGAAGAGACTGCCTTTCTCCTTCCTAATAATTTTATTCACTCATTCCAAAACTTTATACAGCACCTCTTCAAGAACCTACTCACAGGTGCTCTCAGCCAGGCTGCAGCCAAACATAAAAGACTTGAGGATACGGTAGAAGGCTGATAGATTGTTCCTAGGGAGAAAGCGCAGCGCTAGTGGGAGCCCATTCCAAATGGAGGGGCCACAACCGAGAAGGCTCTATTCAGGGATCAGAACAACCATGATAATATCGATTCATTGCATACAAGTACAGTGTCTCTATTAATCACAATCATCAGTCTAAGCAGAGCATAGATTAGATTCATAGGGTGTACAAAAAGAAGTGCCTTCTTTTAAACTAGCTCTAATCAGCTGTGGGTTGGAAGTGTTGGCAACTTCATTTCCTTAGCCTATGAATACGACGATTGGTGGTCAGCCCTCTCCATTACCATCTCATCTCCGCACTGACAGCGTATGGTCAATGCTCTCATTGTAGCTGAATTGGCTTGGGGTACAGGGAGCTCAGAAACCATGAACCAAATTACTGCAGATGGAGATCTGAACCCCGATCTATCAAGCGACAGTCCAGCACACAAACCACCACGCGGCTGAGCACCCGTCTACTAAAGACGACTGGGGAAAAGAGTAGCTCATTGTCAAAATGTTAAGCAAATGCCAGTCTATGTACAAAGCTATACAAACTGGAATATACATCCACAGAAATTATAATGACAGCTGCAAGGAATATGTGCAGCCAGCAAACCACGTCGGGATGCAAAATATGTGGATTACCAGATACACTTGACAAATGAACAACCTTGCCATGGCTGCTGAAGAGCGTCTTCAGGTCGGCTGCACGAGAAGTTGAGTCCAGACCACTGACCCACAAGCTCAGATCGCACTTTGAAACATCTACAAAGTTAAAATCAAATCCTTCTCTGTTAGATATTAATAACTTAAATAAATGCTACATTATACACATGGCAAGACATCAGCCATTTTCTTCACCTAAGATGTGGATGTAACTATGCACAAAGCATTTCTGGTACAAATATTATTTAACAAATAATTAAAGAGCACAGTGAAGCATTGTATTTTTATAAATGATACCCTAAACGAATTATTTAAACTGTAGTTAATCTTTGGAGCAGTTTTCCAATGAAAAACTATGAATTACATACAGCCAGCTAAAGTTTCAACCCAGCTTGCTTATAATTTTAATTTAAAACTCAGTTTGACAGCTAGTCCTTCAAATTGCTATATAAAAAGCTGACAGACAAATGTACACATAAATTTTATATATATTGTCTGCAATCATGATGAGCTATAAAAAAATTATTTACTCACGTCAAACAAAGACAAGCCCTAAACCCAGAGGCTTAAAACAATTCATATGGTGGATTGACCCAATCACAAACATCGAAAACCAGACTAGTAACAATCAGACCAATTTGGCATTTATCTCTAAGTCTTACCTTGCTCTGAAGTTCCTCCAAATGCTGAACCAATGCTAAAAAATTTCCAACAATTTCAAAATTAACACATAAAAACAAACAACTTTTTCTGAAACGTGATTCCATTTGTCTTCAGTGCACCCTCATCCTACTGCTCACACGCCAAGCGCAACATCACCTGTACCAGGTCGGACACCTGCCTTTTACTCGGAAGGTGCACGGCTCTGGAAATCGATCTTTCCTTCTCAGCAGAATATCCAAAAGTGGACAACCCCAGCTTACGATGTGTTGAATGCCCAGTGCTCAATGTTTCCACTCATTCGTTTCGTCTCACTGTCTCAAAATCCAATACCTTTCCACAGTCTTTTACAAACAGCCCACATGCAGTCAATTACAGAACTGACCCTCCTCTGAAGAGAACAAAGGCTGGTTGTAACGCCAGTCATGGAATGCTCATCCAAAGCCAACACGACCATCACATTAGTGACAAACTAGTTCTAAGTTACACTGGTATGTTGAAAAGCCATTGGCATTCAACAAAAGCTTAATTCAGTCCATGCTTTTCGTATTCGTGTGTAAAATGCCTATCACGCAGACGTTTAATGGCCCGGATGTCAGCAGCGTTTAAGCACTCAGTTTGGTTAAGAATTATTACCTGTAGAGGTCCTCACACACGGACAGGTTTGAGAAGCAGAGATTTAAGCAATCATTTGCAATGGCAGCCACACACGTTACCAACCTAATTCAGGAAGGCAGAACATGCTCTTAAGTCATGTTAACTATTGCAGTCACTTTTCTTGGACCTTAAAGGAATGGATTTAAACATTTTCGGACATGAATGTGACCTAACTTCGGTAATCGGTCTTATACTAGCATCGCTCCTTAGCCGTATTTAGGCAACAGGCTCCTGGACACCGCACATGAACCAGGCGAGCTTCCAGTATTGGAGATAGCATATAGTATCAGCCAGCATCAGTAAAGTTGGAAATTACTGGTTCAGTCCATTAACTTCATAAAACAGAGATCCAACCTAACATTGGAATTTTTGTCACCGACTGTTTCTAACAGAAGGACTAGACCATTGTCTACATCCCGTCTCCACAGCACCAATACAGCTGCTCTACTCATAATAATCAATCTGTCGTTACATTAAGCAAAAATTTTATCAAACCAAACTGCTGCAATTGCCACAGCACTCTGCAAAAAACCTGATATACTTGGAGACACACAAGGCGCTCACGACTGCACTTTGGAAGTAACCAGACGAACATTGGCTCAAGTCGTGCTCCACCAAAGAGCAGAACGTTGCATGAACTGTGTTGGCAGGCCTGAACCAAGGCCAATGTCATGATCGCTATCTTAACCGAATGATCGCCTCCCGGGCGAAATGCTTACTTAGAATCTTTTGATGGCGACATCTTTTCAGGCGATTTCTTCTGTGCCTGCTTCTGGCCACCAGAGCCCTCAACCAGCGGGTAACCCCTTCCTGGGGTCATCGACACACACACAATGTCATCATCAAGGTCATTCTGCGACTCGTCCGCCAGCAGATCCAACGGCGGATCCTCCACTACCTTCTCCTCTGCCGGTCGCTCCCCGCCACCCTCCTGTGGCGGAGGGACGAGACTGGGATCCGCCTCGGCCTTGGGAAGCTTCTTCTCAGGTGAGGCAGGTGCTTGGCTCACGGTCTCCGCACCAGCAACAGGTGCTGTCTTGTCGACGGCGGGAGACGACTGCGTCTTCTCGGTCTGGTTGCCTTCAAATTGAATGCAGACAGCAGTAAGTCAGGTACAATGTCAGTTACAAAAACAAAAGAATCAGCCTAGCCTAGCACATATCAAATGATCAATGTCAGTGACCCAAAATTTAGCTAACACAGTCCTAAACCCGCGTCAAACATTCTCCATGGTCTTCGACGTGGTTCGACCCGGTGAATTTCGTCTGCCACGGCATTCAAAGTTCTAAAGTAACTTTGTCAAGTCGAAAGTGTGATCATTGTTTTAGTGAACTGCTCTCCATCAGGCCATGGCAGCCTCATACATTGAAAAGGTCCTGCTGGACTATGCGTGTTTTTCGCTCAATTCCGACTTCAGAGCAAGTCCGATCGTTGGAAATGTGAGACTGCAACAGCTCATTGTAGCAGGCAAAGTTCTAAAGTAACTTTGTCCAGTCAAAATCAAATGGGAGAGACGAGACTATAGAGCTGAAGGCACAATTAAATTGGCGTGAAAGCGATTGAGGAGAACCAATCGAATCATGTAGAAGGCCACACCAAGACTTTTGAGTTGGTGACGAGCATTGCCTCATCCTTAGTAGTCCTTGCTAGAAAACACCTGGAAGGCATTGGTCAAGTCATGTGAACTGATTGTCCCTTATGGAATGCATTCCATAATCCATCCTATGCACAAGAGACAAGTGATCAATTTTCCAACCCCAATTCACTTATGGATAGTTGATCTTCTCAGACCTAGTATGCCCACACTGGCAAACCAATTTTGCCAAAATCCAGTCATCTTTTCAACCATCCAACTTGTGCCATCTAACTCAAGATCTGAACAAAAAACCTGTTTATTCTCTTACAGCATGGCAACACCACAGACTATTAAGAAAGTAATCGGCGACCAGTTCCTGAAATGTTTTAGGCACAAGACAAATATTACGTATGTCCTACAAGGCACTCAAAGTAAGCCTTCCAGCTCCCATTTTGTATAAATGTCTAAAAACAAAGCAGGGACTATAAATAAACAAATTTTCTTATAAAATGTCTGTTAATTGAATGTCATATAAGATATAAGTTACCATTTGGTGCCACGTTACCATTAGGAGCCAAATAAAATAACATGAAATAATATAGTGGCATTTTAATTGAACATAAATGGGGTCACATTCTAAATAAAATGCCTACTGATTCAAAAACACAGCAGCTTAACACTATAGTGAAACACATCCTAATCAAAGGTATTTTCAATACTTCAACAGATGTGACTCATCTGACCAACATCACGCTTATGTTGCAACACATGCTAGAATGCTAGAGAAATAATGTGATTAAAACTCGATTTATTTTCGGTTTTAGTTTTGATAGAAAGTGATACAAAAAGTTGAAACTTAACAAAACTTTTAGTCTTCAAAGTCTGCTTATAAAAATAAAACTAACACAGATTTCTGTACAAACTTGTTAAATAGTAAAGAGATGGGGTTCTATATAAACGACAGAACAATTATAGCACATACTGTCAGCTGATACAGGTGTGGCCTGCGGTTTTCTTTGTCCTGTCAGAGCCTGAAATTAAAATCAAACATGAAAGACACATAATCACAACAGCAACTAGATTTTCACACTAAAATGGTTATGCTAGTAGCAGAATCCCCAGGGTGTTTACACAAACTGCAGCCCCATTTTAGGTATGATTGACTACAAAAATATTGATTCCAAGTTGTTTTGGGTCAACAATTAGATGCCCGTATTGCACAAACCTAGACGATACAGTGTTGTGCCTTTTGGATCTTCATCTTGTCTTAGCAACATGCATTTTCAAAAAACACTTGAAAACTGTTCTTTTCTGCAGAGGTCAACCCAGAGCCATACATGCAGTACCAGGAAACGCATGATTTCGATATCATATAGCATAGTTTACTCAATTCAAGGTTATGTTGGACATTACCAGGGTCTGCTAGGGTCGGGTTAAGAAACGTAAGGGTCAGGGTTAGCTTCGTATGTAGAAACTTGTTACCTTTTGCACAGCATGCCAAACTGCTGGAAGTCTATGCACCCTCATACTGCATGTCTCCCTAACTGCAAAAGGCGCTATAACATGCACTGAACGAATGATGCATTTTTATAGCGATCATAAAAGTAACATTTTGACATTCTTCACGTAATAAATTACCCCTAAGAGTATTAAAGAGCCAAAGTGCGCTTACATATTGCAATTTAGGAATTCTTTAAAAACAAAACTGGCCAAAAACTGGGCGTGCATATGTCATAAATTCTATTCACTGTCGGGGTTTGGGACCGTACTAGTTTCCGAACGATTAGTTGAAAACTGTCTTCGGGGAATCGGGAATTCAGATAGACGCTGTCCAGTAATAATGGCGGAATCCGACCCAGCATTCGTGATCGTGGGCCTCGCAAAGACAAGCCTGCATACCTTTCTTAGTCTAGCGATAAGCATATTTCGATCGCCATTTACATCCAATCCTCGTTTCTTCAACTCTTTCGTTGCTTCTTCTACGGTTAAATCGCCAAGTTTTTTCACCGCCATCTTGAAGACTTCAAGCGTACACAAATCGACAGTATAATCTTCTTTCTTCCGTTTGGTCCTGCGTAATATCAACCAAATTCCTCATATCCTTCCGCGTAAACGACGAAGTCCGTAGATACCTATCGTTTAAAATCTAAAACCAGAGTTATCAGGCGCATTATAAAAGCCTAATGCAATATTAGATAAATTCAAAAGATAATAAGATATTCGTTTATTTAGAAATAACACAATCTCACAATAACGCAGAAACGCTTACATGGGTGGAAAAACATATAGAAGAACATAAAAGAATGAAGCTGAATGAACCTTTTCCAATTTGAGTCTGAAGTTAATACAAGAATTTTGTAACTGAAAAGCGGAATAAAGGAAGCGATTATTTAAAATAGAATTACTTCATTTACGAAACACACAAGAAAGTGCATTAGTGTATCAAGTATGTTAAAATGATAGGCTAATGATTTTGTAAATCTACGAAATTTCTCAGACGCGAACGCATTTAGGCCTAGGCCTAATGCATTAAGTCACGGTCTTCTGAATAGAAGCTAGGCCTGTTTGGAAGGTCGAGGTGGAACACGAATCAATAATTTCGACCAGATGCATGGATAATCTTTTCAGTGCTGAACCCCATCAAACAGAATGTGACTATACCGTTCGTAGACATGTAGGCCTATAGGCCTACAGTTTAAAATGTAGGCCCAAGCTTAGTCTAAGGCGTGGATACCTGACAAGCTTGCACGAGTCTGTAAATAATGCTTTAGACAACAATAGTAATTGTATCTTGGACTTGCAGGCTGCTATATATGCACGATACACAAACCGCATGCTTTTCGAAATCTGCTTGGAGATTGGCCGGATGGCATGGACGCAATCATTTTCATTCAGGCCTATCCACTAGGCTAAACCGGGCCGACATAACCACATAAACACAAACTGCGAGCTCAATCACTGGGAGCTCGCCTTTCTTATGACTTAAGTGACTCTCCTCCGATCGTATATTGAAATGCAACTATGCAAGATATAAAAAATTACAGCCTACGCTTATAAATTTTCATTGTGACGAAATAGTTGACCACCATATTTACGTTCCATTATCTTAACGTACCTTAGGCTTATAGCCAATTAATTTTCATAAAGTTTATTATTTACTATTGTCGTCTTGCTCGCAGCATGAAACTAATTATTTGGCCGAAGTTGCATTTGGAAATTTTTAAATATATAAGCTTATATAACCTATATTAGCTTATATAAATATATAACCCGTCCTCTTGAAGTTGCCATCCATATAAGCCTGTCATACGAGTTTATTTTATCATTAGGCCATGATTAGGGTAGACCTAAAGTAAAACCGCGAGGTCGACTGTGAATGCATATATATATATATGTGGCGTTCTGCCGCCCGAGCGCCTGCTTAGCGCTAACGGACGGTGTCGACCCCAGCTCGCGGACACGTCTGGAGTCACCCGAGTCACTTCCTTATCAAATCTCAATGCCAAATGGTTGCTCTCTATATCTACCAGGATGTTCACTATCAGCAGGCAAGATTAAGGACGGGTCTCTTCTCCAAGAAAGGTAACACGGCTCGAATTAGTCACGAGGTCTGACTGCCTATTTCGCGGTCGCCTGATGGGCAACGTTCTGAGGATGGTCGTACTCAAAACAGGGCTCATAATCATACTGGCAGGAGTCTTCCTCGCCTTGCATACCTTCCAAGCTACTAGCCTCGTCTTCCTCTACCTGATGTCGTACCGTTCAGCATCTTGTGACTCTGAAACTATCGCCATTTAGGGACACCAAACGTTCTCTTAAGTTGCGAGGTTCAGACATATTTGAAACAAGTCCATAAGCCATTTCGGCCTATACAATTATCGGTAGCTAAATCCAACGTCTTGTACTCCTACACATTACTGTCCCCAACTCTCTAACCTCTGTCGTCCTAGACACACCAGTCTCACAGCTCTTCGTCTTATCATGCTAGATACTTAGCTATCACGCCTTCTGCTCAACACGTATCTCTCTCGGTCTATTTCCGTATATGGCATAAACGGCCGCACACGTATATTTTGTCATGCACAATTGACGGACTAAGTTCCCGTCCTCTGTTTTAGCAGTTACCCACCAACACTGATATATTCTTCTTCGATAAAAATGACACTGGCATGGTATTCACGGACACTGATAATGAAGGTCATCTGTCTAAAACCTTCGCTATCTGCACACAGATCTTCGATCTGACCTACGCACGAGGGGGCCCGACCTCGCACTTTAGTCAGTTCTCAGAACTGTGTGTGACGACAAACAACCATGTATTCACCTGGGTACCCGATTACCCAAACGTACTCGTATCGATCACTTCGATCAGACACGCAAGTAGATACACTTCGGGAAAACGGGAGGAGTATCTATGACCAACGTAGGTAGCCAACAGTAATATTTACGCATCGATCAATTTTTGGTCTGCTTACTATCTTTATCCTGGGTTTCCAACTGCCCAGACTTTCACGTCGGCCTCTTGGCCCATTTCCGTGGGTGGCATACTGGCCTCACACGCATAAGTTATCATGCACACGATTGACCGTCCTCTGCGTTGGCAATTGTCCGCCAACACCGTAATATATTCTGATACTCGGGAAACCAGGAGGAGTAACTGTGACCAACGCAGGTAACAAACAAGAGTACCTATCGAACGAGCATAAAGCCAATCAAGAAGAGTTACTTGACTTGTAACCTGAAGGTATCAATCGGCACCAGTGTTTTCTCTTGTTTGTCACGTGCTCTTCTAAAGTGTTTACCCTCCACGTGTAATTCTAGCGGGTCCTTTGGGAATTTCCCCGATATTTCTATCGAACGTATTCAATGGGGAACTTTTCCCGTATGTGCCAACGCTCCACCGGCAGCTCTCTCGGTTTGTACGGCTGCTACTGCGGGAATCTACTCGGCTTGTATCTTTTGCGGCCACCCGAATTTTCACGTCTCCGACAACCTGCTGGTATTCGTGAGGAGTAACTATGACCGAACTAGGTAGCCAACAAGTATCATTCTCGGCCTGACAGTATATCTGTCATATACTTTAGTATCCGACCACCCAGACTCTCACATGTCTGCAACTTCCTTGGACTGCACTTATTCCTCTCATCGTAGGATCATCTAGATACTCGTCACCTAGAGCTCTGACCAACGGTAATGCACCAACTCTCGTTTCTCAGACTCGACTCTCTCACAGGCACCTGAGGTAAGTGTCACCACGTTACCTCTATGTTTCACACAGACCTGTATTATTATAATCACTTTCTCTGAAGCAATTGTACTCTGTCTCTTATACACTGGAACGAACCACTGGCAAATCTTTCGAGGAAGTCCTCGAAAAGAGATTATGTAGTTAGATCTACAAGAAGAAATTAGTAGACGTCTCGCGGGGAAACCGCAAGCCAAGATATTGCAACTAGACACACAAGTGAATAGATTTCTGGAAAACGAGAGGAGTAAGTGTGACCGACATAAGTAGCCAACAAGAAGATTTACCGAAAGATCGTAAGACAATAAAGAAGACATACTGCGGGGACACCGCAAGTACAGATATTACATTTAGTAACTCAAGTAAAGGTACGCGGGGAAACCGCGACCTAAGACATTGCGATCAGACACGCAAATCAACAGATTGCTGGTAAACGGGAGGAGTAAGTATGACCACGCTAGGTAGCCACGTATAGATATTTACGGAAAACCGTAAATAGAAAAGAATATGCGGAGACGCCCACAATTGATCAGGTTTTTGGCACCAAAAGGAACTTTCCCTGTATCGAACGCACCAATGGGGTCACCCTCCCCGTATTTATCGAATGTATTCATGTTTTCCAGTATTTGTCAACGGCTTCTCCGGTAGCTCTCAGTCTGTTTCCAACGGCTTCACGGGGCCGCCCTCCCCGTCTTTTAACACGTGTACACTGGGGAATTCTTCCCGTAAATTGTCTCAACGGTCGCCATAATCTGTCTCGGTGTAACGTGCGGTTGCTCGGGCTTTACCCGAACTTTATTTCTCACGGCCACCGACGGGATCACGTATCCGACAACCTGCTGGTATTCACGAGGAGTAACTATGACCGATCTAGGTAGCCAACCAGAATATTTCTCGGCCACCAGAACTCCCACGGTCTGCACGGTCGGGGATTTTTCCCAGTCTATCTCTCTGTCGGCCGCCGAGGCCTCTCTCGATATATGCGTCGCTCCCTTCTGGGACTCACCCAGTCTGTATCACTCACGGCCACCAACGGGGTCACCATCTTCCCCGTATTTCCGAACAGAACTGTCATTCATTCATTTATTTCTCACGATCGGACTTTCTCTGTCAGCCTGTTGACTCTTACGATCAGGGCACGGTCCGTCTTGCGATCGACGGCAGAGGGGCCCACCCCACCAGATCAGCGAAAAGCAGCACCAGCCTGACCGCGAGAGCGGCTGTCACTAGAGGTCGTATTTATATGGCAACACTCAACGATCCCTGGAGCGGTACGAAAACTACTCTACGTATGAAGCAGTACGAACCACTGCTCCACATATATAGCGATGCACCGCATGTCAGGCTATACTCAAGCCAATTCATGCGTCTGCAAGTTATGCACTCAATTAAAAACCGCCGATCGGTCTTCCTTCCTATACGCAACACTGTAAAAAAATAGACGTAAAATAACACTATGGCGAGCCGATTATTTAAATAAATCATTCATTCAAGCCTTGTGGCCTGTCCGCCATATATATATATATATATATTATATATATATATATTATATATATATATATTATATATATATATATTATATATATATATATATATAGGCCTAGCCCACCTCTGCACACACCAAGACACTGGAACGATTTCCTTTCTGAGTTCAGCAAAAGGATACATTCTTCAATCAACACTGCCAGCTAGTCATGCAACCACCATCAATTGCTATCTTCTCCATCTCATCTATCACCTCATGAAGCTTTCCACTCAAAACCGAAGTGGCATAGACCATATCTAAAAGAAGTTTTAAGAACTCATACCTTGACTCATCCGATCTTTCGTACATGTATAGGCCTACCCAATCTCGCCCAAAATGATATCCGCCTCAATTAGCAGATACTGACCACTCTAGGCCTAGCAACCGGACTAAATTAGACCTCCTTGTAGACTAACCTTTGACATCCCCTCTGACTCGACGCAGCGCTCGTGCATAGGTCGGTGCCTGCGCTTGGAGTTTGATTACGATAACTTTTCTAGCAACAGAATCAATTAATTCTAGAGCCTACTTGTTAAAGTTTACAAGACGTTATAATACCGCTACATCACCTAGCGATGAAACTAGAGAGTTTATTTACATGTTTAAATAAGCACATTAATCGTTAAAATGTAAAAGACACATTCATGTGTTACCGTTAAGAACTTAAGAGAACACGTACTTATATACGTAGGCCAACTGGACAAAGCAAAATGCCCGAAAGCAAGGGAGGCCACTTATCACTGTCACATTGCCACCACAATGGCTGGCGTCAGGAACTGATGCATGCTGACGATGGTGATGATTATGTATCTTACGTTCTCGTCATATCCTCCCTTCTTTCAATATCGTCAAAGATTTGTTGCTAACATCTGAACAACGTCTTACTCATCCACAATTCCTCTCCCGATTCATTTTCTTCCTCTGTCCTATATCGCTGTTTCCATTCTCAGAACGTACCATCCATCCACCATTGATTTTCTGCCCGCCTGCTTTCCCAACCCTTTTAATCTTGATCTGAGACCGATGTTGACACTACCTGGCTATAGACTATGCCTATGAATAACCTGGTTACCGCGACTTCGAATTCTTGGTCGCTGTAAATATCTCGAGATTACAATTAACTTGTAAAACACTTTAATTAAAGTCTATCAGTTATAAGGAACAGACACATGTCGTTGGCATGCAACACTGTTTCATTCGGTTGGGGTACGCTTGAAACACCCCACCTCAGTCATAAGCTGTTCTTAAACACAGGATACTGTTTGGTGCAGCATTGCAGACCGAAGCGTACACAGACGGAGGGATAAACAGACAGACACAGACAGACGAACAGCAGGATGGCAGGTCGTCAGATGGCCTTTAGTACGTTCCCCAATAGACGACGTTGAAGAGAACAAAGATGAGCGGAAATAGAAGACCACACGTGACGTCGATGACTTGCGCTGCTTTGAAGAAATGGCCGCGGTCTTCCTCGTCCTATAAATGCAATCATCGGACAGCCAATCAAATCCAGCCGACTATTACTACAGAAAATCAGAACCAACGGACTATTACCACAGCCAATCAGAACCAGCGGATTAATACTACATCCAATCAGAACCAAGAGACTATTGCTGCAGCCAATCAGAATTAACGGACTATTATCACAGAATTATGTAGAATTAGAAATCTTGAACATAATTTCTGACCGGGCGGGGTTTGAACTCCCGACCGTTCGATTGTCACCCCAGCACACTATAATTATGCACTGCACTATCGAACATAACAGGCGGCAGATAAATGAATTAAAAATTAAAACAACTAAATAAATATCTCTGTGAGATTCAATATTAATTAAAACAACTACCTCTCTGTAATATTTAATATTAATTTAAGCAATTACCTCTCTGTAATATTTAATATTAACTAAAACAACTACCTCTAATAGTTAATAATAATTTAAGCAACTACCTATTTGTAATATTTATTATATATATTTAAGCAACTACCTCTCTGCACTCTCTTCGACAGAACAAGCGCCGTATCTTGAGAGGAACGATGCGCAGCAGAACGTGAACAAAGGCGAACTCAAGGAGGGTCGCGAGCACAAAAAGAACGCAGAAAGCAATCCAGACTTCAACGTTGCCCGGAACCCCGATCTTGTTGTGCAGGACACGAAACCCAATTCCGTAGAGGACGAGGACAAAAAGAACGGACAGGCCAAGGCCAAGACGGGTGAGGACTTGGCGTTCGCCGTGTCCCTCGACCCAGAACCCGATCCAGGACAGGATGACGAGCAGAAAGGTCACTCCGTAGATCTCTGTGGCAAAGAAGTTGACGTCCGCTCTGAAGACCAACGACAGCTGTTTGCACGAATATGTCCCTGTAATGAAACGAAGCATTTTGGAGATAAACCAGGAGGTCTCACAAATTAAACCTATGGGTCTATCAAAACAAGAGGCCTGTGAATTAAACCAAATTGAAATTTAAATGGGACTTTCAAACTAAGGGGTTTTTAAATTAAACCAATGGGGAATAAAAAATATTCAATAATCCATCAACTAAAACCAAGGGCACATCAAATAACGAGATTAGGTCCTTCATATCAGATAAAGGGTATCTCCAAATTAAGCCAAACTGGCGGATCAGACTTGGCTTCGTTCAACCCCCTGTTGATTTCTACGGATGCCAATCTTAGGATCTAAAGATCGGTCATGGTCTGTCTTTTGATATTTGGGATGCCACTGATGAACTGCCAATTCAATTAAACTTAGGTCTAGGGCCAGATCAAGCCATGTCACTCTCTCTGATCTTGGAATTTGTCATCGATAAGTTACCACATAAATAAATAGACTGGAGGACCTCCTCTAAAATGACGAGTAGTCCATCAAGCTCATTAGGGTGAGGATTGCTGGCTGGTTGCTCTGGGAGGGTGTAGAACACCGGGATTACAATGGGGCGAAAAGCTGAGGCATCGCGAGTTCGATACCCGTATCCCCGTAAGGTTGACAAGTACTTCTTTCGCTAGGCGGCGGCGTTTATTAAAATTAGATGTATAACATAATGGACGCCTTGCATGGCTGCCGACAGTTAGTTTGGACTCCACTAACAACGTGTCATCGTACTTCTACCTGTAATCTTACAGAGGTTTGTCAGTTTGAAATTAAACGATAATTATTGCTATTACTCTGAAGGAGAAGTGCGACGTTTATGATATTTGCTGTAACACATTATCGATAAACGGAAGACACCATAGCATTAATAATACTAATTCTCATAATCTTGCTGTATACCTGTGGCCGTGGTGCGCGTACAATCTCCAGTCTCCATTTTGAGCAGTGTGTACATGGGTATGGACAGCAGAGGCTCAGCCGTTATCTTATCCCATTCATAGACGATCTCAGAGTTTGGATGGTTACCTAGGCATTTAATGAAACCAGACATTCAAAGGTTTTGCAAAATGAAACCCTTTCCAACCGTCCTGCGGGCCTAATTCAATCAATCAATGTGAATTTAATATAACGCGCCTTCAAGGTATATCTATATACTCAGAGGCGGTCCCGGTCTGACTACGGCTATGAAAACGGATTTCAATGAAGAGCAAAATGCAGGGGAGGAATTTCTAGGGAAGAGGTGCAGCTCTCCGTGAGCCGATTCCAGATGGTCGGGCCAACCACTGAAAAGGTCCGATGTTGCATCGTGGTGGTACGAGCGAAAGGGACAACCAGGTCCCCATGGGCAGCAGAACGAAGTTGGCGTCGGTCACTAGTGGCCTCAACGGGCCGACATAACTCCTTGAGGTAAACTGGCGCAGGACCGCAAAGACGACAAGGCCAGATTATACCCTGTATGCAATGCGCTGGGGAATGACGACGACGATGATGATGATGATGATGAAGACGGTGACGATGACGATGGCGATGACGAAGGCTTTACGCCACACGGGTATGAGGTGTGTTTGGTGGCTTCCCGTTTCCGTCCCAACAGATAATTATGGGTCTACTACGCTACGCAGTGCCTTGAGGTGAGTTCGAACCTGCGACCCTTCGGCTGCGAGGACCACAACATACCGCTACGCCACCGCGGTTCCGCGTCCAATTTCTATAGCGCCTCTTGTTGACAAGTCAAATCGGAACCGTTTTCTGCGCAAACCTATATAATTATATGAAGCTAGATGTCGTTATCAAATACCTAGGCTATAGACACCAAAACAATGCACATAAAATTGGTAAAGTCGAGGCCTCTATATAACAGCTGTTCTGCCACCCTCTGTCTCTCTCTGTCCTTCTCTCTGTCTGTGTCTCTCCGTTCTGCCACTCTCTTGTGATATGACTCTGATTTGACCTCCACTTGACATACATAGGCCTATCTCTGACATCACCCAGCGCGGGCGAATACGAGTACTCGTAAGCTAGGTGCAGGCAGCAGCCTATTCTCTTTATTAAAATTAAAAAATTGGAGTGCACGGTTACGATTCCAAAGTCAATTACTGTATAGACCTAAACAAATTCCTTGCAATCTTTTTTGGAAGTCTAGTATATACTTATAAAGAGCAAAAGCGCTCTGACATAAATGCTATAAATCTCAACGTTTTCCTAGAGTACGTCTAACAATCCTTTCAAGACTCTTTGTAAGCTTAAATAGAGAAGCAAAAGCGCCGCAAAACGAATCCATTGTTTAACTCGGAATATTTTTCATTCTCTGCTTAACCGAGGACGTGTTTTAGGCCTTCAATCTTAATCTGGGTGACGTTTAAATCAAGAAGAGAGCACTTGAGAATAGAACTGTTCAAATAGACAGAATGCATTTCTGGGGTTTCCTAGAGCTGGTACCGTGTACGATACAGACCTACATCATTCGAGCTTAGACCAGTCTAAAAAGGCAGTTGGCCGATCCGGACACATATATCCAAGATTATCGTTTAAGATCTGACGATTCAATGGCCGCCACTAAGGTAATAAAGGTAACTTAACCACGTCTTCATCCAGGACGTTTTAGAACTATAAATGCGCAACAAAAGCGTACACAATAAATTATCTGCTTACGCGCACAACATGTTTACGGTGCAAAGCTTCGACCTTAAGTCGCCATTCATTAACGTTTATCGGTTGGCGCAGTACAACTCTTCGGGATATGGCCAATAACGCGCTGGTTTGCGGGCCAGCGCAGTAGTCGACGTTATAGTGGAATATATCGTGAGGGAGACTGTTGACCACTCATGGAGAACTATCCGCCCATCGCTTGCCCCTTCATCTGGCAGACTGGCACCCCTTTGGGTCCGTTCTCCCATGGTTTGATAGAGGGTTTCTTTACAGAGCTTGACTATTGCGGATTGGATTTTAAACAGCGCCGGTTAATCGCAATCTCCAAACTTCTAAAGCGCCACTCGAGAATCAAGCGTGGGGTAACAGCTTAGTCAACGTGCTCGTCTCTCTGTCCTGCCTTTTACGAGCAAACGTGGACCAAAACAATACCCAGAGAGCTGTCAACGAGATGTCAGACATTGCTAAGCTAGTTCCGATAAACATTTCGTCACGTCAGCGTCCGAAAGCGTATTTTTTACTGTTCGTATTGGCGACCATCGTACCATATCGTATCGTATCTTTAGATTTAAATAGCGCCTCTCGCAGAAAACTATTCAGAGAAAAACTATTCAGAAAAAACTATTCAGAAAAAACAAAAAACAGCACGGAAACTCCGTGAGAAGCCGACGAAGAGAAGCCAGGTTCAGTCCGCATAAAGCCCTTACAGATGGAGGAAGGTCAGTCAAGGCAGATGAACCCACAGCTGCAGCAATCGCCCGGTGTTGGGCCAAAGCGGTCCTAGTCCTACACTCACAAAAAGATCGAGACGATCAACAGAGGGTAAAGAACAAAATGAAGTTGTAGATAACGGCTTTCGGGAAATAGTCAGAAAGATATCTCGGGGCACTGCCCAGCTGAGTTTTGACCATGGAGCGATAATAGAGGAGCCCAGAAAGACACGTTAATGTGTCTGTTGCGCCATCTATTGTTTTACCGGCAATTAATAGAGTGGCGCGAAAAATATTAAATTTTGAAGTAGGGTTAAATCGTAATGGGTTATTTATCCAGACGGGAAGTGACTTTGTGTTCCTCCTGTTGTTTAAAACTAGGGCGATGAGCTGTGCATCAGTTTCAAAACGCGAGATTAAGATTAACCGACTTCGTGCTTGAAATAAGTAAATAAACCCATCTTACTAACAAAACCACGCAAAGACTCATTAAAGAAATAAGTAAGGGTTCGTTCCTCGCAGTTAAAAGGTCACTTTATTTATTAGCGTGACAGATAGATACACAGACAAGCAGGCAGGCAGGCAGACAAACACACAGCCAAACAAACAGCGAGGCAGATAGGCAAAGGCAAACAAAAAATAAGCATACAAACAGGCAGTCAGAAATAAAGATATACCGACGGCCAGATAGGCATAGAAACAGACGATCAGACAGAGAGACAGACAGACAGGCAGAGAGAAGACAGGCATCGAAACATACAGACAGACAAACATCGACGTACGTAGCTGGAGTTGAATGCTGCAGACGAGAGGTCTCATGTGACTTGTGAAGTTGGCGCACGCGACGTCCAGCAGCAACCTACATCACCAACAGCAGCAACAGCAAGAGCATCAGCATCCGGCATGTTATTAGGAGCGTAAGATGATGAAATTATTCATCCGAGAAGATGGCGAACGACGCACCATAGCATCATGACGTTCGATCGGAAACGAATAGCAATTTCACCTCTGCTTATGAAGTTCTACAGACAGGCAGTCAGGCAGACATACTAAGAGTGTTACGCAATCATGTAAACGCACAAACAGAAAGACACCCAGTCAGACGTACAGAAGGAGAGACAGACAGAAAGAAAGCCGTACAGACATGCACCCAGATGAGCAGACAAACAGACAGACACCTAGACAGACAGACAGACAGACAGACAGGCAGACCTCTGTTCCATGACGATGCGTCCGTTCGTTGTGAGCAGGACGATGCGTTGTTTGTCCTGAGGGGCGAAGGACGAACCTTCCCTACTGTTGGTGATGGTAAGGACAGGAGACCAGAGCAGATCGGACAACTGAGGGTCGAGGTAGATGTCCTTCGTGTCCTTAGTGACTGGAGCCAGACGACCGTCGATCCACGACTGGAAGACGTCGCTTTGGAGCCTCATCGACTGAGACAAGGACACAGCCAAATGACAATTGATACTTGTATGTGTGTATGTATGTATATATGTATGTAGATTCGAAATTGTATACCCACAGCATTATACAAAACCATGCATGTATATTTTATACTGACATAAATCATCTATTGAAATTTCAAACTATATGGTTGTCAAAGTCGGCGTAACTATAAACTGAATAAGTATTTATTAATCTGCACTTATTATGAATATTTAGCAAGCTTTGTCTTTGCCAGCATGATATCTGAATAAAAGAAAATTGATTGATTGATTGATTGATTGATGTATGCATATATGTTTTCATGGAGATATGTACGAGTGCATGAATTCATGTGTGTGTATGTGTGCATGTATGTATGTATGTATATATGTATGTATGTATGTATGTATGTATGTATGTATGTATGTATGTATGTATGTATGTATGTATGTATGTAGTATGACAACCTAATGCATGCTAGACACATAAATACGAGCACAAATACATACACTCAAAAACATCAATTGACAAATAGGCAGAAAGCCAATTAAACAGACAGGCTAAACACACACACACAAACACGCACACATTCAAATAATCCTATATATATATATATATATATATGTATATATGTATATAGATATAAAGATTGATGAATAGATAGGCTGTAGACAGATGTTTTGGCTTACCATGGCTTCAGCATCCAACGTAATCTCGTGCATATGAATGCCAATCGTTATAATGGTCTCGACAGGTCCCGACTCTGTCAATGATCATCACAAGCATCATCATCAGCGTCATCAGCGTCATCGGCGTCGTCGTCGTCATCATCATCACCATCACCATCATCATCGCTGTAGTCGTCGGCATCAAATTGCCCAGTGAGCCAGATGCATGTGATGAAAGGGGAAATGAGTTTATAACTGAAATTTAATATCGCTCATATTACAATCAGCTCAGAAGTGCACATAAGCGTCGACGGTACAACTGCAATTGCACTGCAGAGCAATTGTGTGCGAAGGACTTGCTCAAGGTCCCTACACGGTGATGCTCTAGACGAGGGTCGAACCCACACACTCAGCGCACACTGAGTGTTATGGGCCGACCGCTCTAACCAATCGACCACCGTGCCACACAAGTTGGAGAGCGCATAGAGCGAGTCACTCACTTGATACAGGTGGCTGTCTTCTGTTGTAGTCCTTGTCCAGAATCTTCTTCAGCCTCATATTTCTAGTGAAAGTTCAACGACAACATTTTACCATTTGCCAAAAACTAAAGCCACCATTTCTAACACGTTCGCAATTCTCCAGAAGGTGTATCGCTCGAAAGCAGCGGTTGACAGCTGACATTTGACAATAGGTTGGGAGAAGAACAATTGCTGGCATCATTAAATATAGGAAGGTCCCACAAAGCATTCATTGTCGCCTGAAATGAACTGCCTTGTATAAGTTCTCTTATCATTTCAATACGAAGTAGATACGAGCCATAGTAACCGGGCTTAATCACATACCTACGTATTCATACATACATACATGCATACATAAGTGCATACATACATACATACATACATACATACATACATACATACATACCTATATGCATACATACATACATGCATACATACATACATACATACATACATATAGGCATACATACATACATACATTCATACATACATACATTCATACATACATACACATACATACATACATACCTACATACATACATACGCACACATACATACATACATACATACATACATACATACATACATACATACATACATACATACATACATACATACATACATACATACATATATGCATACATACATACATACATACATACATACATACATACATACATACATACATATAGGCATACATACATACATACATACATACATTCATACATACATACATTCATACATACATACACATACATACCTACATACCTACATACATACATACGCACACATACATACATACATACATACATACATACATACATACATACATACATACATGCATACATACATACATGCATACATACATACATACATTCATACATACATACACATACATACATACATGTATGTGTATGTATGTATGTATGTTACATACATACATACCTGCGTGCATACATACATACATATATATATATATGTTGAAAATACATATGATATCTAAACACATGCATATTAAAACCGTTTTCGTGTTTGGATCATTTCTAGTATTTTCTGCATGCGCGTACGATGCGAGCAAGTAATTATATTGGAGAATTTTCGAGAGAAGAACTCACGCCATCTCTTGAGAAGCCGATGAAAAGCCGAGGAGAAGAGGAGAGGAGAGAAGAAGAAGGATAGCTGGAGAGAATCCGAATCTATCCATATCTATCTGAAACGAAAGACAACGCCGTCAAGTACCAGGCCAATGGGAGTACGTATGGTAACAATGGCAAATCAACATCATACATACATTATACCTATACCCTACACGGTAGGGTCATAAAAGGTTAAGCATTGTAGGGTAGGCATACGTATGTCACATGGTATGGCATAGTATGGTATGTCATAGTAGGGTAGGGTAGATATGACATTGTATAGTACACTGTGGTATGGTAGGGTATGACATGATATTGTTGGGTATGATAGGGTACTACGGTAGGGTATGCAGTGTATGGTATGATATGATATGGTATGGCAGGATAGGAGAGGGTAGGGTATGGTACGGTGTGATATAATAATTATGGCATGGTATAAGGGTACGGTATGGTATGATATGGCATGGTAGGGTATGGTAGGCCAGGTAGGGTATGGTAGGATAGAGTAAGGTAGGGTATGGTAAAATTGTCAAGGCAACATGTGATTGGTGAAGGCAACACAATCAATATAGTGTAAGGCATTGTTTGCAAGGTAAGAACGATGGCCAGATAAGGCGCAAGATGAACTCAGATGAGTTCAGGGTGTTATGAAGAATTATAAAGCAATGAAGGTGAAAACAAGGTAAATAATTGATATTCAAGGTAAGAAATTGGGTTCTGTAGCCATCCCTATCTACCAAACTCCGTCCGGTTTTATTGCTGATCGTATCTGGCTTCATTCACTACCACAAATATTTATATAGCGCCAAGTTAATGAATGAATGATTGAGTGAATGAATGAGTGGATAAACGAACGAAACGAAAGACTAAAGGAATTAACGAACGAATGGAATATATTATTATGGTTATTGTTGTTGTTATTATTATTATTATTATTATTGTTCTGGTTGTTGTAGTTATTATGGATTTATTAAACGTAGGTCTAACTGTTTAATGACGAAGCAATCGGAAGCATCAATCGATCGATGGCGGTGAGTAACTTTGAAGTTCTATACACAGTAACCGACTCATAGTATCTGCTCAAAAGGTCCCTACTCCATACACCTATACCCTACTCTTTGTCAATGTATGATCGAACAATGAAATAATATTTCAATCACGCTTTGCAATTACCTGGTAAGTTCAAACAATAGCAATCACTTAAGAAAACAATAGTATTGACAGTAGTAATGACACACAATGAACCATACGTCAAATAGCAAATAAGAAATATCCCTTGTTCATAGTTATAATACGGCGTCACTCTGCGATTCAACTGTTTACCGGATAGCATAGCATATAAGTCGAGATAGCATCGCAGTCGACATAGCACAGCGATCGTATTGTAGCCTATCCTATAGAGCGTGCTGCAGATCCCTGGATTATCCTACAGCCACTCCTAAAAGTAATGTCTGCCGCGAGCAGAGACTTGTGTGGATTGGCGCTGTGACAGATTTGTTGTGGCTGAAAAATATTTGTTAAACCGTCTGTATAATATATGAGTGCAATGTAATGTAATGTAATACTTGTATAGCGCCACTCGATGTAAGAGGCGCTCAGGACTCAACATGTTACTACAAGTCATATGTAGCAAGCAAATAGCAGAGATTTGAATTTAGGCCCAACACGGTCCGTGGTCTACATGGGAACCTTATATATAGGTATGGTAGATATGGCCACCTTCTCTGTCCATTCTAATGGCCAGTTAATTGGAAAAATTTGGCAACGTTAAAGCCTGGAAGTCGCTGTAGAAAGAGTATAAATTTACATTTGCCTTTGAAGTTACTACTGTTGTACCAGACTGTAGTCTGACGCTGTATAAATTGTGTAAATTTACACTGATATATAAATTCAGAGAAACCTACTTTATATTTACACAACGTAAACATTTACATGTAAGACTTGGTCTAAATTGCTATCTCTCTGCTGCCGGCCTCAATCGCACCACAGCGAGGGTAAATTCCCAGAGGACCCTACAGACAGCACCCCCAGAGTGAAAAGAATAAACAGCCGCAGCTGCAACATCGTCAGAGGTGTATGCTCGATGTTCTTGGATGATTAGGACGGCGTTTTATTCGGAGCTCCCGGGCGAACGCCGACCTGTAAGCGTCGAACAGGTGTTTGGCGCGTTGCTCGGGACGCCGGCAGGTGCCCGCCACTTGTTGATGCCGAGGAAGAATTTATTTATGATGGTGGTTCGGTGGTTGTTTAGCAGCTTTAGCCTAGATGCCGATGGATGGGTGTAAAGAGAAGGAGAGAGAGAGAGAGAGAGAGAAGGAGGAAGAGAGGAGAGAGAAGGAGAGAAGGATGACTGGCTGGATGAATTGATGGATGGATAGATTGATGTATGGATGGATGGAGAGGAAAAGAGGTGGATGGGTGTAAAGAGAAGGAGAGAGTAGGAAAGAGGGAGAAAGAGATAGGGAGATGTGTAGAGAGGTAAGGATGATTGGATGGATGGATGGATGGATAGATGGATAGATGGATGGATGTATGGAATAGATAGATAGATAGATAGATGTGTGGATGGAGAGGGAGACGCGATGGAGGGAGGAACGGAATAGAGAGCAAGAGAGAGAGAGAGACAGAGAGACAGACGGAGAGAGAAAGAGAGAGGGGATGGATAGAGGAACGGATGGGTGAGAGGGTTAATCAATAAGCGCATTCGCCAATTGATTAATTATCTTAATAGTAATGTAAGTGACCTGAATTCCGGTTTCTCAAAGTACATATACAATCGTCCATTGGGATCGAACCCAACGCTCAGTATTACAAGGCGGTCACTCAACCATGTGTGTAACAGTCATGTCCGATTGGTTAAAGCAATCGGCATATATCGCGGAGAGTGCGAGTTCTATCCTCGTCCGAGGAACTACTGTGTAGAGATCTTGAGCAAGTCCTTCGCAAATAATTGCTCTGATATATATATATATATATATGTACGTATGTATGTATGTATGTATGTATGTATGTATGTATGTATGTATGTATGTATGTATGTATGTATGCAGGGACGAGCCGCGGAGATGCGCAAGGTGGATAGAATGCTGGCCTTGGTCAGGTGCGGTGAGGTGAGGTGAGATGAGGTCAGGTCAGGTCAGATCAGGTCAGATATATATATATATATATATATATATTTCAAAAAAAGTTTTTTTGTATTGTATCCAGATATCACAGATGCATTATACAGGAGACAGGAAGACCTGGCAGATATTTCGTGTCCTGCAACTGGTGACATATGCATCATAGAATTTCCGAAGCTGTCTCAGCAACACAGATAAGTGGACCCCTACCGTCTGTGATGAAAATTGTTTGGCCATCAATCAGATGGTCGGCCATTGGTCGCTCGGTCCAGTGGCCATTTTGCGTTGAGTTACAGCCGGCGAAACGATAATAGGTCGGGCAGGGACGAGCCGCGGGGTTGCGCAAGGTGGATTGAATGCTGGCCTTGGTCAGGTGCGGTGAGGTGAGGTGAGATGAGGTCAGGTCAGGTCAGGTCAGGTCATAGGGTAATGCAAGGTAAATAGAGGCACGGGGCCGTCCATAAATGACGTCGCGCGCCTTGGGGCCACACATTTGTGACGACGGGGTCGACGAAATGTGATGTCGCATCATCACATCAAGATGCGTTGCTTTTTTATTAAAACTTTTGCTCAATTAAGCAAGTTTCATACGACTAACAGTAATTGTTGCCACAATTTAACAAACACTAATTATGATTATTGCATTCCTAATTTGCGGATTGTATGCATTGCAATCGGTGTCAATTTTGGGGTTTGGAAGTGAGGCAGCCATTCTGTAAAAATAAGCAGGATTCAATTATCCAGCCCAAACGTACCAGCCACAGGGAGTCGCTGAAACGAAGAAAATGGAAAGTGTGTAGATTGGATATTATTTATTCCATGAAGAAGCATTTTGCTTCACCGTGAGATAATGGATAGGCATAAAGTTTGGATCGTTTCAAATCATTGATATTAGAAATTTACTTAATAATGTAATGATTCTGCCAGAGAGTCATTACCTTGCGTCTTGAAAAATAAAAACGGTAACAATTATGCCTTCTTCGTTCTACTATTATAGTTTTAAGTATTTTTATAGTCATAATTACTTTTTGTGAAAATTATAAGAAAATTTGCAATACATTATGAACATCTGGCTGTTTCGGAGGGGTCCGAGCTTCGTGACGTCATATTTGAGGGGCCATGGCATTTGTGACGACGTGTGACGAAGAGAGGGAGGTTAAAAATCGTCAATAATGCGTGACGTTATTTATGGACTGCCTTGTTCTGAAACGACATCAGCTCGATATTAAATGGTCTCTCCGAACGCACAATGCTTCCTCTAACTAGAATGCTCTGTACCAGCTAGGCTACAATATCGTGCCTTGAACTTTCCCACCGAGACCATACCACACCTGCTCTTCGTTCTCTACACTGGCCTCCAGTCTGTGAGCGTATCTGCTACAACCTGGCACTCCTCATGTACAGAACACGCACAGATCATTTGCCGTCTTACTTGTCCTCCATGGTCACACTTTGCAACTCTGTTACAAGCCGCTCCTTGTTTAACTGAGCATCTGCTGGAAATGATGATGTTCCTACTTCCTAGTACACGTCTTGTCTTTGTCCAGCGTTCATTCACTGTTGACGGTCCCTCCATCTGGAACTATCTACCTTCTAATGTTAGCAACCCTCGAGCGAGTTGTCTTTCGCTCTAAGCTGAAAGACCACCTCTTCCAGTCTGCCTACGGTTTTGAATGGTTGCCCGGCTGCAATGAGCTTCTCTGAACTTCGTATACATGTACGCGGAAAGCATTATCAGATCACAGTTGTATTGGTAAAGCAAGACAATGAACGACAACATAAGGTGATTCGAGGCAATGTCAATGTAAATGTTAGTTAATGCAACCTAAGACGAGGTAAAGTAAGGTATGGCAATTCGATTGGTACACGAGATCCAGCCACCCAATTCCAGTGTCGTCTTTTCAAACAGACCGACCTGACCTGATCTGATTAATTAAAAGTGGGTCAGATCACCCTGAATTCCAGAAGTGGACCAGCTGGTTGTGTCCCTGCACACACACAACCACAATTACTCTGTTGTCGATTCAACGTCGTCTTTCCCATATATTAAGAGACTGGGCCTATTATGGACTTGGTCGACCTTTGTTCCAGCGATGACCATCATAGTAAAGTCTTACAGGGGAAGGGAGACATCCTAGCGGATGCGTCTAGATGTCACAGATGGCGGTGCGATTAACGACTAATGAATGTGCACCAGAGGAGTCAGCAAGCGGAAAGATGTTGATGCTGGTGGTGGTGGTGCTAAGGCACCTGGTCCTGATGCTGGTAATGCCTGAGCTTTATGGCGATCCTAAAAGGGGCAGCAGAAGCGAACAGACACAGGGAGGAACACACAGCACATACGCAGGGTATACATGCATATTGCGTCAACAGGATTAACACTTACGTGGTTGCATACATTTCCCCATCCATTTGAGCCTCCACACAGATTCTCTTCTCTGCTTAATGTCTGGCTTTTGTTGTTATCCAGTTGCACTAATTGACGGCGCATCAATTCCGAGACAGGAACAGTTCATATATAGCGCCTGTGTTGGTTATAAATAACCAGATAAATTCACTGGAGCCTTGATGTCCAATTCTAGTGAAGCAAACTCCTATCGGAAATTACTTACCGTACTCTTTGATAATTCTCATCCTCAGCCTCATCCTCATCCTCATCGTCTTCCTCTTTTCGTCTGACGATCCTCCTCCCTGCTTTATACCTTTCCTGATGGTTCTTTCTTCTCCTTCTCTTTATCTTCATTCTCCTCCTCCTCCTACTTCTCCACTCTTCCATGTTCTTCTCTTCCTCCTTCCTTTAATCTCGACCTCCGCTCATTCCATCGTTCTCCTGTTCCTCCTTCTCTGGACGTTCTCTGCCTTCTTCTCTTCTTCATCATCTAATCCTCCTTCCTTCGTCCTCCTCATCTTCTTACCCGCTTTCTATTCTTCCTCCTTCTCCTTCTCCACTTCTGCCCTTCCACCACCTCTCCCTCGTCGGAACCCCATCATCTATCCTTCCTCCCCTCTTGACTCCATCTTTTCCCTTCTTCTTCTTCACTTGATCCTCTTATTTTCTTCCTCTACCTTCTCCTCATCCGAACCTCATCTCCCTACTTCTTTCCTCATCAATCTCCTCGTCTGTTCTTGCTCCTTATCCTCGCCCTCCTCTTCCTCCTCAATCTTCACAATCCAGCCATCTGCTTCTAAAATCAAAGGCTAATGGAACGTTCTCTCTGATTCGTCTGCTACGGTCGGTCGTCGGGCCTTTGACCGGAAAGGCGCCGATCTAGATTCGCGGCCGCATCCATTTTCCACGAGATTAAATTGTTGTTCGTCTTGATTGAGACGTTGGCCAATCAAAAACACAATCAAATCCGTTGATTGTACGCGTCGTCTTGCATTTTTTTGGCGCTCTTCAAGACAATCCATTTAATTTACGACTTCGTGTAAAGTCTTAAGGTTTGCTACGGCACGTTGAAGCGTGGTGGGGCAAAGATATCAGTTAAGGCCATGTGTTGAGGCAAGACAATTTAGGCGAGGCAAGGCAAGGTGAGGAAAGTACGGGAAGAGGACACCAGAGTCCAGATAAACCCTAGATATGCCTGCATGGGTCATCTCAACAAGGCAGTACGGCTAGGGAAATGATTTGGAGCTATATGCTCTGTTGAATATAGGCGCCAATGAAGCGAGTCGCGAATGCAACTTGAAAATTATCGGCAATCTTTGAAATGCCACCTATGAGACGAGCAGTGGCATTAAGAAAAGACTGAAGATCGGGAGAATTGGAGGAAGAAAGACCAATGCATACCGCATTTCCAGAGTCCACTCGAGTCCATAGACCCCATCATGGCGTGGACTACAGTAGTCATAGCTTGAAGTGAGAGAAAATTGCGAATGGAACAAAGCTGATGCAGCTGATAACAAGTATGATCTAGATTCTAGAAACTGAGTTGACCTGATAACTGGAAGTTAGGGAAGGATCCAAAACAATTCCCAGGTCACGAACATAAGAGGAAAATTGGATGAGGGAACCTGAGATGGAAAAGAACTGCATTGATCTTGTCAAGCCTGAGTCGGCCACCAAACCAGATGAACTGTAGCTTTTCAGAGTACAGTTCAACCGTAAGCGAATAGAGGAGATCCAATCATCCATGATGTCTGTTTGCAAGCATGCTTGTATGTATGTATATATGTATGTACGTATGTATGTATATATGTATGTACGTATGCATGGATGTATGTATGTATGCACGCATGTATGTATGTATGTATGTGTGTATGTATGTATGCACGCATGTATGCACGCATGTTTGTATGTATGTATTTATATATACAGTTATGTATGGGGAATGTGGATATATATTTACGGTTGGATGGCCGTCACGACCTCGTAAGTAGCCTTTTACCGAAATGCATTTGATTGGATCAAAATGTCTCTCTGTGTTTGCTCTCATTATAGGAGAAGTTATAGGCTTTGTCTGACAAATATAAATCCCTTTCAACGGCTCTTCATCGTTTTCAGGTTTCAGGGTCGTCATCTATTATCCCTGGTTAAGTATCATTAGTGGTTGAAACCTTACAATCGTCATACTTGGTTCTGCCCTTGCTATCTATTAATGTTTTTGGAGGATTTAAAGTTCCATAGACAGATGAAATCCTGAATGTGCGGGGCTTGCTGTCATACTTGTTTAAACCCTCACATTTGAAACTAGGCAACAAGAGACCACTAATAGCTCCGGGGACCGTAATACTAATGGACTAGATACTAGGGCGCAAAGCAGAGGACCCGATTCGATACCCGTGTCCCCATAATTTAAAAAAAGAATTCCGAAAGTAGGCCACTTTCAATTCGACAAAATACCAGTCGTTGCATTATTGTACAATAAACTAATATTGTATGAACATAATATTATGTGCGGCATGGTGGCTGATCGATAAGAGCGGTCTGCCCGTATTGTTTAGAGTGCTGTCCGTGGAGAGCTGAAACGGCGAGGGAGACGGCTGGCCATCCGCCCTCATTCTCCGAGGCTAAGATAATGAAGTTCATTAATAGCCGCGGTTAGGCCGAGAGCGCTTGTGAGTTGATGTCTTGAAGGGCGCTATATCAAGTCTTTTTGAATGTTTTTGAGTGATTAATCTTACCCGTGGCTGCCTCTCAAGTAAGCTCAAGGGAATCAAATTCCTCTTCTGTTCCTTCGACATTTCAATTATTTCGTAATAATTCCTACTATGCCAAATGCTGGTCAAGTTGAACTCACGATCTGCAGCGATATATATATATATATATATATTTATTTATATATATATATAATATGTGCGTGTATTGCGCCTCTCATCCATTATCGCCGCCAGCCTTTGAAATTAATTAACGCGGTCATTATTTATGAGAGGTGTAGCCCTTGTTAGATACGATTCGTTCGCGACGTTGCATATTTTATTAATTGCCGACATGGAAGCAATTATTATATGCCTACCCAGCAACACGCATGCGAGCGTTATATAATGTAATTATTGTCATTATTATTGTTGTTGTTGTTGCTGTTGTTGTTGTTGCTGTTGTTGTTGTTGCTGTTGTTGTTGTTGCTGTTGTTGTTGTTGTTGTTGTTGTTAGGGACTAGAACATTATTTAAGAATAACATAAAAACGAATGTGATAATATAAAAACGATAGTGATACCTCAGGGTCTTCAATGTAAATTACGGGTAATGTCATCCGGAGTGGCGCTGCTCGTTGTTCTCCTTACCAGCGATAGTTCCCTCAGAAGCAGATTCTACAAAGATCGCGGATATGCATGTTACAAGAGTGAGTAAAATGGGTTGAGTAATCCGCGAAACTACGGTTTTGGTAAAAAAAATTATGACTAAGTTGCGGACAGAAGGATTGGTGGTGAATGTGTGTGATTGTTTGGGTAGATGAAGAAATCCCTTCTAAGTTCATGAATGCTTTCATCGGATGACAGACTTAGAAACCAATAGGATGCAAAATGGATGTTGGTCGTTTTCTGCGCCCTGCGTTCAAGACATATTATTTGGTAAACGCTCTGACCTTATTAGTGTCTGGTATGCCATGCGACCCTTCTCTCACGGCGAACCAGATTTAGCATTGGACTCACGACTGCATCACGGTGGATACACGGATATAGCCAGGCAGGTGTACGATTGCATCACGACGGGTGTAAGTTTCCATCACGATTATGAGCCATTGACTAGATCTATCGCGTTGGACGAAATTATAATTGCATCACGTTGGGTCAGATTATATCGCGGTGGGTTCACGACCTGGGTGATATTTGCATTTCGTTGATCTGGGTCTAAAATTGAACGGCACAACCTTTATGTTCAGCCGATAAGTGTTAAAAATTTAAATTATAGAAATATTTATGAATTTTAAACTGTTCACACAGACGTGTTCAGTAGAAATAAAACTGTCAACGATATTCTGGGAATGATCTTTCCGTTGTATAATTTCACACCCGATGTTCAAAGGTGTTAAATTTGTCAGTTCCACTTGTCCATTTCGTAGATCTTATAGATATTTTCAATAGACTAAACGACCTTTCACTGTTAAATAAATAATAAATATAAAAAAATTGCTACAAGCTGTAACATTTTGTGTATTAGCGGACCAAATTGCTGCCTCATTTTCAGAGTCCGTAACAGAGCTAGGGCTATATTCATTCAAGGAATTGCTGCATTCCACTCTTTATGAAGGGCTCAGGCAATTGTTTTTCGAATGACTCACTTGGAATACTATTACCATTAAGTTCTAGCTGAGGCGAACTGCCCGTTACTCAAATGCCAGACCTGCAGGCGTAGAACGGTAGAATCGTTTTCTTGTTCTTGGTGACATTTACCGGACGATTCTTGGTCAACGGACGATGGAAGTGGCTTCGTTGAAAGATGTTCGATATATCATCTCCAAGCCGTTGAAATTCTGCCAAGTCAGCACGCCGCTAATTTTGACTCTTATTGAGGCTCGTTCGTGAATAAATTGGTGTCCTGCGCTTGGCTTTCGAGTGTCGCTTTAGAAGTATGAAAATTACGATTCAAAGTTCTCACTCAGACCAGATCCACTGACTGTTGGTGGTTCAACGCATCATGTAGTTGATTACATACGAACTTTGCCAGTTGTTATCATACTTACCATATGATAAACACCATATAATTTTACCATATAATTAACATAGTTGCTTGCTCATTTATACACAATACAACTACATTGGGACGTTTAGATATTCATTGGCAACATCACTGGTTATCCAGGAAAACCTTCAGCTGACGAGGGGATAATTATGTCAAGATTGTATCGGCTCTCAGTGCGGAGGCATTTGCTAGGGAGGCTGAAGTTCGACTCCTTCGTGCCGCAACGGCGTCCGATGCCCGCGTCTTGGGCCACTATTTCCTACGATTCCACGGAGCACCTACAACCTCCGACCCAAGGTTCACCCTTTTTAGCTTTCCATTAAAGATAACAGATACTTCACACCTAGAGTTTTCTTTTTCCAATATCCAAAGTACATCATTTGTTTGTATTGTAGATTTAACATTTCATTTCTTTTGTCTTTATACATGAAATATCATTTTGTCGCGGATCATTAGTAAATGACATTAAAACATACGAAGACAACGGTGGGATCGTGACTACATCACGGTGGGTGACTACATCACGGTGGGTACACGACTATATCACGATGGACAACGTGCCGCATTACGATAAGAACACGCGTTGTACCATAGCCTGTAGTGGAAACACGTTTGCTTCACAGTATAGACACACGCTTCTAACGACAGTTGACACATGGTCACCGTGTTTACTTGCTTAGACAAAGATAGAAGATGGAGGAGAAGGAGAAGGTGGGAAGATGTAGAAGAAGAATGAGGAAAAGGAAATGGAGAGGGAAAATTAGAAGAAGGGAAGATTGAGGAGAAGGAGTAGGAAAAGGAAAATGAGAAGGAGGAGAAGAGGGAGGGTCAGAGGCAGAGGTAGAAGGAGAAGAAGGAAAAGGAGAAAGAGGAGGAAGAGGAGGAAGAGGAGGAAGAGGAGGAAGAGGAGGAAGAGGAGGAAGAGGAGGAAGAGGAGGAAGAGGAGGAAGAGGAGGAAGAGGAGGAAGAGGAGGAAGAGGAGGAAGAGGAGGAAGAGGAGGAAGAGGAGGAAGAAGAGGAAGAGGAGGAAGAGGAGGAAGAGGAGGAGAAGGAGAAGGAGAAGAAGAAAGAGAAGGAGTAAGAGGAGGAGAAAACGCAGGAGAGGGTGTAGTACGAGAAGAAGATGGAGAAGGAGAAGGAGTACGAGAGACGATGGAAGAGAAGGAGAATGAGGACGAGGACGCGGAGAAGGAGAGTGAGAAGCGGAAGGAGAAGGAGGAGGAGAGAAGGCGAAGAAGTAGGAGAAGGTGAAAGAGATAAAAGAGGTTAGTGAAAGTGGGGCTAAGGGGTGGATCTGGAATGGGGATGTTCAGATGTCGCTGCAATCCCTTTCAGCCTCCGGCGGGAATCGGCGGATGATGATGATGACGACGTGGAGCTGCTGCAGCAGAGGATCGTTAAGTGCGCCAATTATTGTGAGCGAAGTGGCTGGCGGGGATGACGTCAGCATAGCTAATGAGACGCGCTGTGGAGATGTTGACTACGACGAAGATGTTGATGATGTTGGTCAGCCTCGTCTATGGATGGGGAGGTGGTGGCTGTGCTGATGAGGACAGCGATGCTCCTATTAATGAAGAGGAGGGGGGAAAGAAGGAGGAAGAGTTCCTGGCGATCACGATAAAGACGTCAATGATCAGGTTTATAATGACGATGATTACAAAAATAACAATGATAATAAATTTGATGATGATAATGACATTGAAGATGATAAGTATAGTGATAATGATTAATGATAACTATACTGATGATGGTAATAGTAATAGGAATAGCAATAATAAAAGCGACAGTAAAAATTGAGATTATTATAATGATAATAATAATAATAATAATAATTATAATTATAATAGCAATAATAATGATAGTTATAATCGTAATTATAATAATAGTCGTAGTAGTATTAGTGGAAGTAGTAGAATACTTCCACTACCAATGCTATTACTTTCCCCCACTGGGAAAGTAGTAGTAGTAGTGTTGGTGGTGATGATGATGATGATGATAACATTGTAAACTAAAGTAGCTGACGAATGATAGTTTTTCTACTAACTCTCCCTCTGTATCTGTGCACCTGTGCGAATCACTCTCTTTCTCTGTCTATCTGTCTGTCTGCTGTCTGCGTATCTGTACGTCTGTATGTCTGTGTGTGTGTCTGTCACTCTGTCTGTCTGTCTCTCTCTGTGTCTCTCTCTCTCTGACTACCTCTGCCTATGTCTGTTTCCTAATGCGTACCTACTATCGTTGATGATGACAAAACAAATTTGTTCTAGTGGACCGAATAATCTACAGGGGCCAAACGACCGACGACTGGCGCACACAAGCTCCTCTCCCCATCCCTCCACCCGCAACCCTCCAGCTCACCCCAATCTCCCCAACTCAATATCTCCATCTACATCCAATCACCCGAATTTATCGACCTCAATCTTCTCACCGCAATATTTCCACCCCAATCTTCCCACCCAAATCGTCTCATTAAAATCTCCTCGACCTAATCTCGTCACTTCACACCCCAACATAACATAACTGCCCCAACAGCTGCATCCAAATCTCGTTACCTTAATTTTACGATCCCAATCTCCCAATCCCAATAAACTCACCCCAATCGTCTCACCCAAATCTTCTCAATCAAAATCTTCAATTACCCAAACTCCCACCCAAATAGCTTAAGCTAATTTCTTGCTCCAGTCTCCCAATTCCAATCTCCGTGACCTTATATTCCCACCTCGATTGCATCGTCCCAATATACGTATGCATTACTCACCCTGATGCTTTCCCCCAATTTCCATACCCCATTCTGCGCACCCTAATATTCTTACACAGATCAATCGCTTTCGTCAAAATCGCCTCCCACACTATGTGCCTCTCTCAACAACCCCTTCTCTGTCTGTCTGCCTGTCTGTCTGTTTGTCTGTCCATCCGTATGTCCATCCATCTGTCTCTGTCTTTCTGTCTGTCCATCCGTCTGTTTGTCTTCTTCGATCCCTGTTCGCAGATTCTGCATTATTGAGGCGTCATTGTTATGGCGCCAGCTGTTCAGAAGGAAGACTCGTCGCTTGTTTTCCCAGCGTCCCTAGCGGCTCCTCCCTTTGCTTACAACTAACAATAACGAGTCACATCGTATAATGCGCTCTTCATTCAGACTGCCATCAACTGACCGTTGAGTTCGCTAGTATCCTTCGGTTCATCGTCGTAATCATCTTCAACAGCATCATCATCGTCATCATCATCATCATCATCATCATCATCATCACCACCACCACCACCATCATCATCATCACCACCACCACCACCATCATCATCATCACCACCACCACCACCACCACCACCATCATCACCACCACCATCATCATCATCATCATCATCATCAACACCATCATCATCATCGTCATCGTCATCGTCATCGTCATCGTCATCGTCATCGTCATCGTCATCGTCATCGTCATGGTCATGGTCATGGTCATGGTCATGGTCATCGTCATGGCCATCGTCATCGTCATCGTCATCGTCATCGTCATCGTCATCGTCATCGTCACCGTCACCGTCACCGTCATCGTCATCATCATCATCATCATCATCATCATCATCATCATCATCATCATCAGTGCCTGACGCCAGGTGGCGAAGGGCACGAAGAAATTCTCTGAACTGTCCTCAGTCATCGGTTCATTGGCTCCCTCAGTGTTAATACAGAACTATCTATCCAGGCGTAGTCTTTGCCTGCCTTTGTTTCATTTTCTTTATGTCAACTGTTGAGGACCCGTTTTAAAAGACCAGATCCACCACTGCACTTTGTAACTGCATAATTATTGCATATGTGTAATATCTATTTATGGCTAAGGCAATACCTGTATGTACGTATATTTGCATGCTTTTGTCATTGCGTGTCTGTGTCTGCATTTGTATGTTTGAGCTAATGCTTCCGTGCGTTAGTATGGGTATGTCTCTTGGCAGATGTGTGTGTACTGTACATGTATGTGTGTGTGTCTGTATATGTTCGCTGGAATGCATCTGTGTATATTATGCCATGCGTAAATAACGAAGAGCTTAGTAGTCGTCTGCCAACTGAAATGGTCGATGTCATCTCCTGGATTATATTTTAATAACTGAGGGATTTTCTACTTCGCTCAAGTTAACCAAAGCTGTTTTCTATTGAGACGAGACTCAGACTAAGCCGTTGTCAAGCCCGAGATTCAACTGTCATTTCATACACACTTATATACATAAATACATAAATACATACATACATACATAGACACAAGTCACACATACATACGTACAAACATACATACATGTATACATTCATATATGCATATATGCGTTTATACGTACATGGGGGCCGTGGAGTAATGAATACCGGTAACATACCGGGACGCAGAGCTGAGGAACCGAATTCCATACCCGTACCGTCGGTGCTGGTTAAATTAAATCAGATGTATAACGTAATGGGCGCCTTGCGTGGTTGCCGACATCGTTCGTTCATACTATGTCAGGGATCGTACTGCGTTGTTGCCAGTATGAAACTGAATGTATGTATGCATGCATACATACAAGCTGACAGACTGATTTAACGAATTGATTAATTCATTCCTCGATTCACTCACTCGCTCTCTCATTCCCTCGTTCTAACGATACTGCGTCATTTGGCACTGACGTCATTAAACTGTCTCGATTGATAATCAGTTTTCCATTTTAGATTGCCGCTCCAGCCAATCAGCGAAGACCCTGAACGCCCACGTCACAGTATCTGGTTCCCCGTTCTTTAACGAATACGGACACGCATTCCTCAAGAAATATCCGATCCTCTGTAATACGCGTACCTTCCGTGAAACAATTATTATTGCCGAACACGAACTGCTTTCAATATTCGCGTCTACACTCATTGACGATGATGGCGACTCATACACGAAGATAGACGACGAAAACGGATATGCCTTACGACGACTTTCCTATTGAAATGGAATTATCTAGCGTCACCGGAGGAGACATGGGCGTATGAAAGGATGTATGCTTAATTTAGCGAAAGATTCGCCGATAAGCACGAAATGTTTCCCTTGCTGACGCATTGAATGAGGAAGATGTCAGGTGCAACGAGTGATCGTTCTGAGTTCCCTACTTACTTTGTTGTTAAATGCAAGAGTATTATTATCATTATTATTATTATTATTATTATTATTATTATTATTATTATTATTATTATTAGGATTATTGTATGCCCTGAGTTACTTCGCTCCCCAGGGACTTATAAACTATTATTATTATTATTATTATTATTATTACTATTATTATTACCATTATCATTATTGTTATTATTATTACTATTGTTATTATTATTGCTGTTAGTAATATTATTTTTATTTATTACTATTGCTATTATTGCTATCGTTATTGTTGTTGTTGTTGTTGTTATTATTATTATTATTATTATTATTATTATTATTATTATTATTATTAAAGCTGTCATTTATAAAGTGCCTAAACAAAATGAATCTTGCGTAACAGCGCGCAACAGAGAAATCAAGTTTAGTCATAATAAATATAGTAGGACGCGTGAGGGTAAACTAAGGTGGGGTTAGGTGGGATTGGGTGTTCTAGGTTAAGAACTCCTTGGGCAATGATCCCGGCCATTAACTTCCGGCCCAAAAAACCCGACCTGCAACCCCTAGGAAAACTACCCCGTGCAAATAACCCCCATAGCCTCATCATAGAGGAAGGGTGAAACAAGAAATACTTGCCAAAAACAGTCTTCAAAAGGTAAACCAACCGTAATGTGCCCTAATATTTGCCTAAATAGACAAACATCTACAATGTACCACTGCAGGACAAAATAAAACTTGATAACCTGATCTAAATGCTATTACTCGATAGGGAACGCATGCAGAGGAGCCAAACGTGTATATGACTGTGTTAGTAGGAGATCTAATGTGCAATTTCTCGCAGATGCTGAAGATGATAAGATATTGCACAGCAGTGTCTGATCAATTAGAGCAATTAATGAAGTCATTAGCACGGCGATTAGGAAAACTGCACGGTTAGGTGGCCTACCATCTGAAGTACTTATAGGGCCTAGTTGCATATATTAATATATATATGTATATTAGGTTTAAATACTACAGATTCAAATTTTTTCGTCGTATCTCACAAGTCAAATGTTCGTATGAGCGAATAATAGTTACAGTGTTAACTTAATATCACATAACTGCAATAATTATAATAATACTTTAGTCGCCGTCGATTGCACAGCTCCGATGTTCGTAGGGTCAGTTGGCCTGGGTTTTTTTCCTAGGGGTTATTTTCCTAGGGGTTATTTTCCTAGGGGTTATTGTCCTAGGGTTTTTTTCCTAGGGGTAATTTTTCTAGGGGTTATTTTCCTAGGGGTTATTTTTCTAGGTGGTTGCAGGCCGGGGGGTTTATGGCCGGATACCACTACTGAGGTGAGAGATGAAGCACGAAAGGCCAAAGAAAGTAACGTAAGATAACGTGAAGGTATAGCGTAAGGGTAACGCAAAGGTAATGCAAAGGTAACGTCAAGATAATGTAAAGGTTGCGTGAAGGTAACGTGAAGGTAATTTTAGGCAATGGCTGCTGAGATGAGTCAAGGTGCGGTAAAGGAACGTTAGGATAACACAGGCGTTCTGTTTTTGAGCTTGTGGATATTTTTATAAACAAAGAAGACAACGAAGGAAGGTTATCCGTGAACGGGTTTCTTCGAATCATTCGACGCGTGGAAAAGGGGATTCTTCTCCAATTCTAGTCTTTTAGGCGCTGCTAATGGGCGCTGCTGTCGTTGTTGACCGAGTGATTTATATAGCGCCCGCGGTATAAAAACTACCGCGATGCAATCGTTCTCGAGGCGTTGAGCTCTCGAGGCTTTTGACGTCATGACCATGACGATGATGTTAAAGACGTCAATGACGATGACGATTATAACGCCTTTGGGTGATTAGGGGATTCTTCTCCAATTCTAGTCTTCCACGCGGCAACCTTAAGAATTTCGCAGAAAATTGAGATTTTTCTTTCTAAAGAGAGCAAATAGAAATACCACACGCTGGATGGAATAATAGCACATTACAATGCGTACATCGCTGTACATTACACGCATTACTTTATAAAGCATACATTACTTTACGTGCATCAATGTACGCACTGCATGCATCAATTCGACATTGCATAAATTATATTGCTTTGTAAACGCTCGTTACGTCACAGTTTGTGCAGTGCTTGGCGTTACATGGGTCTACACAAATAGACATTACGTCATTCATTGCGTTGCAATGCAAACAACACAGTATGCATTATCGTCATCGTCGTCGTCATTATCGTAATTGTTATCGTCATCGTCATCGTCATCAAAATCATTATCTCCAACAACAACAATAACGACAAGCAACAATATCGTATTCTTTTCTTTTTCATTTAAAACATTCTTCGCGAGCCTCATCGCTATCATTACAATAATAGTTATAATAATAGTTGTAATTATTATTATTTTAATTGCTTTTTTCGTCATCATAATAATCATCGTAATCGTAGCCATAATCGTCGTCGACATCATCAGCAGCAGCAGCAACACAGAATACATCGGCATAATCATCATCATCGTCATCATCATCATCATCACAATCGTCATCGTCGTCATAGTTATTGCTTCATCATCGTTTCACAGCGATTACGGCCTGAGCTGTAACATACTCGCTGAGCCCTATGAAGAGATCCTTCCCGTTGCCTGAAGCCCCATTGCAAATCCATCGATTGACGGTTCGTGGCTACACAACAGACGCCAGAGACCGACAGAATATGGTAGAGCAACGGTCAAACTCAGCTAATGCAACATCATCGCCTTCAGTCAAAGCGTAACAATTAGACAGAATAAATAAATAAATCGATCAATCAATCAATCAATCACTCAATCAATGTGAACCTAATATAACGCCCCTTTAGGATATCTACTCAGAAGCGCTACCTTTCTACTACGGCTTATAAAATAATAAGGATTTCAATTTAGAGTAAAATGTAGGCGAGGAAAATCTATGCAGAAAACACAATGTAATTGCATCTAACTAATTTTTATATGTATATTTGTGTGTGTCAATATTTTTCAAGAGTTATATAATTATTATTATTATGACGACGACGACAGCAACGACGACAACGATTATGACGAATAACAAATCTGAGGTCAAACGATGACAGCAGCACAAGCCCAGTCATACCCAACCTGCAGGCAGGCAGACAGGCAGGCAGGAAGGTAAGCAGGAAGGCTGACAGGCAGGCAGTCAGGCAGGCATTAAGGGAGATGCGTCTATTTGGGAGCACCAGCCGCTGGCTAATCGCGTCGCATTACACGGTTGCACGCCGTCAAAGAGACGCGCTGCCTTGAGAGTGTATCTACAATTCCGCATACCTATGAGGAGCATCTTCTCTCTCATCGTTGGCGTCAACATCACCAGCGGCAGCAGCAGCAGCGGCTGCCGCATCAGCGGCGTCAGGGCAGGATATGTGAAGCAGCTTCAGGACCAGGAGTCTCTGCCTAGCACGCGACGGTGATGGTGCGAGGAGAGGCAGGAACTGACTGACTGACTGACTGACTGAGCGACGATGCGAAGTAATTCAGAGATACTCGACGAATGTACGCGGATGACCTCTGGCCAGATGAGTGGGGAAGCGGATGGGAGGAGGAGAAGGAAGAGGTTGGGAGGAGGAAGAGGAGGAGGTGGAGAGGAGGAGGTGGGGAAGAGGTGGAGTAGAGGAGGAAATGGAGGCTGAAGAGGAAGAGGAGGAGGTGGTGAAAGTAAAAGAGGAGGCGGAAAGGAAGAGGAAGTGAAGAGTAGGAAGAGGAGGTGATGTGGAGATGGAAGAGGAGGAAAGGGAGGCGGGGGAGGAAGACTTCGAAGAGGAAGAGGTAAGATAGAGGATGAGGTGATGAGGAAGAAGAGGTGGATAGAAAGAGTAGGAGGAGGAGGAAATGGAGATAGGGAAGAAAAGGAGATGGGGAGGATTAAGTGGTGAGGGGGAAGAGGAGGAGGAGTAGGATGGGAGTCAGGGGTAAGAGAAGGAGAAGGATGAACAGGAGAAATGGTGGAGGAGAAAGATGGATGGAAGAGAAGGTGGAAGAAGCCGAGATGCAGAGGGAAGGGGAGGGGAGGAGGAGGAGGAGAAGGAGAAGAAGGTAAAAAGAGTAATGGCGTAAATAAAAATGTGAGTGATATATGAATACAGAGAGATGCGTGGATTGATGCATGTAGACTAGACATGGCTGCCATTAGATAGGCTGCAATGATAGACAGTTGGATTTATCTGTGGATGATCGTAAACCACTGATGCCGTTGACATAGGATATAATAGGACGCGTGACGAAAGCATTTCTGGTGTTAGAGAGTGTGACGGCTTCCAATATGCATTCCATTGGCGATATTTATTTATTTATTGGTGATATATATATATATATTATATATATGTATATATAATATATATATATATATTTAATATATATATGACGTTGCTCGTGACAAGCCTCTCTTCCTTCTCCTTCTCTTCAAATCTCCATTTGCTTCTACTCATCGTCAATCCTCTCTTTTCTTCCCCTTCCATTCAATCATCGGTTTTATTCCTCACATGCTCAATCCTCTCTTTTCTTCCCCTTCCATTCAATCATCGGTTTTATTCCTCACATGCTCAATCCTCTCTTTCCGTCTGCTGCTCTTCAATCCTCGATTTAATTCTCTCCCTCAATCTTCAATTCTCTATTTCCTTATACATGTATCCTCATCTCTCTGTCTTCCTCATGTTCCTGCCTTTCATCCTCCTCTTCCTTCTCCTGCTCCTGCTACTCCAGCTTCAGCTTCTGATCCTCCTCCTTTTCCTCCTGCTCTTCCTCCTTTTGCTCCTTCTCCTGCTCCTCCTCCTGCTCTTCTTACTCCTCCTACTCTTTTGTTTCCTCCTCCTCCTCCTCGTCGTCATCCACATCCTCGTTCATTTTGTTCAATGCTTGCTAAAACCACCTGTCTTTGGTAAAGTCAACCACAGTCTCTGTGTCAGTCTGTCTCTTTCTTTTTCTGCTCGTATCTCCCTGTCTCTGTTGTAGTTCCTGCAAATGACGCTTCTTCACTCTTCCTCTCTCTCCTACTCTGTCGGCCTAGGACTCTTTCTGTCTGTCCGTCTGTGTCTTCTCTCTGTCTATTTGTCCTCTACTGTGCGTGTGTGTCACTGTGCCTAGGCTTCTCTACATCTGTCTGTTTAACATGGTGTCCTCTCACTGTCTCTGTCTCGGTCTCTGACTCTGTCTGTCTGTCTGTCTGTCTGCCTCTCTTTCTGTATCTCTGCCGTTCTGTCTGTTTGCTTCAAACTGTCTGCCTATACTGAATATATTACCTCCCTCTCTCTGCCTGTGTGTCCTTCTTCACGTATGCCTCTGTAATCTATATGCCTGCGCTTCTATGCATCTGTCCGTCTCATTGGGTGTCCTTCTCTCTTATCTCTCTCGTCTCTGTCTCTGTCTCTGTCTCTCTCTCTCTGCCTCTTTCACTCAACCCATTTATTCGCTCTGAACTTTCATCTCTACAGTACCTCTCTCCAACCGTACGCCTCTTCTAAAAGTACGCCTCTCTCTCCCTCTCTATGTGTGTGTCTGTCTCTCTCTGTATCTCTGTCTCTCTCTGTCTGTCTCTCTGTGTCTGTCTCTCTCTGTCTCTATCTGCCTCTCTCTGTCTCTCTGTGTGTGTCTCTTTTTTCTCTGCCTGCCATTCTCTCTCTCTTTCTCTTTCTCTCTCTCTCCTCGTCTCTTTCCCTCTCTTCGTCTCCCTACCTTTGTCTACCTCTCCCAATCACGACGCGATGATGCCGATGACGTAGTGACCGGTGACGAGAAGAACCTATAATGCCGTCAGCTGCTGACTCTCCATCCTCCTCGGCATCCTCCTCGGCATCCTCCTCAGCTTCCTCCTCAACATCCGCTGCCAGCCAGCGCGCATCGGCTCAGCGCCAGGGCTTATAATGACCAGCATCACCCTGACCAGACCAGTAAGATAGATAGAGAGGTCGCACTCTGCGATCGCGTTCAACTGCCATGGGTAGAGTTAATTGGAGCTACATCGATGGAGTCTTTGTTAGGCATGTCAACGTTAGACGTTTATTTGTGATTCGGACGAGAGCGCTGTGGATATGACGCTGGAGAGGATGGGGAAGTTGGGTAACGTCGAACCAGGTTAGTACATAGGTGCTTGTGTGTATGCGTATGGATGATTTTGGTTGGTTGCAGTTTAATGATACTGCGTGATAACAGAGATCATTAGCGTCTCCCTTCTCTTTTTTATCCAGGCTTGGAACTGGAACTGCTAGACTGCAAGCAGGAGCAGGTTTATGTATGCATGAACGAACGAATGAATGAATGAATGTATGAATGAATGATTGATTGAATTGATGAATGAATGGATGGATGAATGAGAGAATGAGTAAGTGAATGAATGGATGAATGGATGAATGGATGAATGGATGAATGGATGAATGAGTAAGTGAATGAATGAATGAATGCATGATTGATTGAATGATTGAATTAATTATTTAACTAATGATCGTATGTATTTGTGTATTGCATATAGTGTATATAATGCATGTATTATGTATGCAGGCATGCATTTATGCATACATACACAAATGCATGATTCAGATGTTCATCCGTTACTAAGAATCGCTTCTACACAAACTTAACGGGGGTTCCCACGCTGAGATGCACGAGCCCCATAGGTGCAACAAGTCATTTCAGGGTGCTACAGAGAATGGGAAAACATGTGAATTATAAGACTTGAAATGCATCGACAATACATAACACACCGTTAAGCTCTCATAGTATGATAAGTATGGGTAAGTATTTCTCTTTCAATTATAGACCTACTCAGTGTAGAATCAACACATGTAAATTTTCTATTAAATACATATTACCTATCACTTGGAAATTTTGAATACGACGCGAATTGAAATTCGTCTATTCAGCAATATCAGACTCTTTTTAAAAACAGTATAAAGAACGCCTGTTAACTACCCCTCTAAATGACTAGTATGTGCACATACAACATTAGTTAATTAGTTAAAATAATTAATTATGTCTTGAATTTTCGGGACCTGATTGCTAATGCTAAGTAAGAAATGGTAGGCAATGTTAGCGGAACTCATCGGTCCCATGGGTCTTTCTTTCCTACATTATATATTGTCCCTCTTCTCGCATATTACTGTCTTGTTCTGTACTATCATCATTGTGTTCTACTGGTTGAGGTAATAATAAAAAAAATTACTTATAGTTATGGTTAAGTCTGTAAGACTAGAAATTTTCTTGTAGCATTCTTAATTTATGAGCGCTCAGGGCCCAAGGCTCATAAGCACAAAGTTTCAGTTGTAGTTGTAGGAAGCTATGGATGTCTCCAAAATTGCAGACAATAAAACAGTATTACTGGTACCATAAAATCTTTCAGGTTTAGACCAAAATTACTGTCTAATTCATTTTGTCCACACTGCGGAACAGTTATAATACTTTTCCAACGGGTGCGAACATTGGTCAAACATATCCTAGGCGTGATGGGCAAAGATAAGTTCGGGAACCCCGCAACCATCATATCCGTATTTATTCGCTATGTTCCGGAGAAATTACCCTAATGGAATTGACAACCATGATTTCTCTGTGATTGGAATTTCGATGAAAACGCATCCACTGCTTTTGCTCTTCCGAACCAGTCGTCCCACAATAATTATCTGGATGCAATTCCGGTTGCATTTCATTCAGCTCATAGCGAGATGCGAACCGTAAACGTGGCAGCAGAATTGTTCCGCACGAGCACATTAGCACAGGATGATGAACACATTCTAATGGAGACACGTTAGCACATAACGATCAGCACATTAAAGCAGAGACA
>OY365812.1:36954530-37059530 GCA_959347315.1 Bimastos eiseni | reverse complement strand
TGTATGTTTGTATGTATGTAAGTATGTATGTATGTATGTATGTATGTATGCATGTATATATTGTAAGTAAGTGTGTATGTATGTATTTTAAGTGCTTCATAGTCTTTATGAACCGTGTTGAATTTACTTGTATACGGAACAGCTGTAAGTGTCTATTACAGGTAATAAACGCATTAGTATTTCTGATGCTTTGACATCACCTCCAAGAGTGGAATCGGTTTCAGAGTCTGGCACGGATGCTGAGGCTGGTGATAGTGGTTGTGATGCGGCATTGCGCTCCGTTGTCAAGGTAACCTGCCTCTTTGGAATCCAACGTTTTTCGACTAGAGTTAATGGCAACGAGATTAAGAAGACGTGATACAAGGACAGATTAAGAGAAAAAGTAAGGCAGAGATAGAGAGAAAGAGTCAGACAGAGCGAATGGGATAGAAACGGAGACAGAGACAGATTGAGAGAGGCAGAGAAACAGAGAAAGAGTCAGACAGAGAGAAACTGAGACAGATGTGATAACGAACAGAGAAAGAGATATGATGAAGAGTTAAAGGAGGAAGATAACGAGTCTTGGGGGAAGTGGGAGGAGTACAATGGGGATGAGGAGAAGCGTCAGAGGAGCAAAAGGAAAGAGCATTAATGACGAATGTGACTGTGAGTGTGAGTAGGTGCTAATGAGTGTAAGTGGGTGTAAACGAGTGTAAGCGAGTGTAAGTTAAAATTGCATACAGAGGAGGAAGAGGATATATAGGAGAAGGAAGAGGAAGAGGAGGAGGAGGAGGATTAGTTTGAAGATGATAAAACAGGAGCTGTAGCTTAAGTGGAAGAGGAGAGGGAGAGAAAAATGACAATGAAAAAAAGGGGGATACTATATAGGTAGAAGATGATAATGAGTATAAAGAGTTGTTTGAGAAGAAATCAGCAAATTTTCTTCCTCCTTCTCCTCATCCTTCTCTTCATCCTTCTCCTCATCCTCCTCTTCCTCCTTCTCTTCCTCCTTCTCTTCCTCCTTCTCTTCCTCCTTCTCTTCCTCCTTCTCTTCCTCCTTCTCTTCATCCTTCTCCTCATCCTCCTCTTCCTCCTTCTCTTCATCCTTCTCTTCCTCCTTCTCTTCCTCCTTCTCCTCATCCTTCTCCTCATCCTCCTCTTCCTCCTTCTCTTCCTTCTTCTCCTCATCCTTCTCTTCATCCTTCTCCTCATCCTCCTCTTCATCCTTCTCCTCATCCTTCTCTTCATCCTTCTCCTCATCCTCCTCTTCATCCTTCTCCTCATCCTCCTCTTCCTTCTTCTCTTCCTCCTTCTCCTCATCTTTCTCTTCATCCTTATCCTCATCCTTCTCTTCATCCTTCTCCTCATCCTTCTCTTCATCCTTCTCCTCATCCTCCTCTTCATCCTTCTCCTCATTCTCCTCTTCATCCTTCTCTTCATCCTTCTCTTCATCCTTCTCCTCATCCTCCTCTTCCTCCTTCTCTTCATCCTTCTCTTCCTCCTCCTCTTCATCCTTCTCCTCATCCTTCTCTTCATCCTTCTCCTCATCCTCCTCTTCCTCCTTCTCTTCATCCTTCTCTTCCTCCTCCTCTTCATCCTTCTCCTCATCCTTCTCTTCATCCTTCTCCTCATCCTCCTCTTCCTCCTTCTCTTCATCCTTCTCTTCATCCTTCTCTTCATCCTTCTCCTCATCCTCCTCTTCATCCTTCTCCTCATCCTCCTCTTCCTCCTTCTCTTCATCCTTCTCTTCATCCTTCTCTTCATCCTTCTCCTCATCCTCCTCTTCATCCTTCTCCTCATCCTTCTATTCATCCTTCTACTCATCCTCCTCTTCCTCCTTCTCTTCATCCTTCTCTTCCTCCTTCTGTCGTTAACTTATTAAGAGTATCCGACTGCATGTGACATAGAAAGAGCATTGGGGTGGAGGAAATTTCGCCTTCCTCTGCCTCTCTTTCATCTTCGTTCGTGGCTATTAACGTGAAAGAAACCAATTATATGATTCTATCGGGAATTAATGGTGCAAATCAAATGCCAAAGGTGCAGGGGTACATTTGGAAGAACGGAGGGTGATGCACGCATAGAAAGACAGAGAGTGATACAGGGATGAGGAGAAGATGGAGACACAAGGGGAAGCGATGTAGACAGAGAGAGTGTGGGAGATAAATAGACAGACAAACAGACAGACAGAGACAGAGACAGACTGAGAAATAGGTAGTAGAGATAATACATGGTACGTTTCAGAGAATGGAGATTGAGAAGGGACACGTGCCGATAAACAGAGATATTTTATGGAGAGGGAGACAGACAGACAGAGACAGAGACAAAGACAGGAACAGGGGCAGGGACAGAGATAGAGACAAAGACAAGTAGACAGAGGACAGACAGACGGGAATATCTGGTTAGCGCACAGCGCTACACCTGTTGTTTATTGTTACAGGTTAATTGTTCTCCTGTTTCAGGTTTTTCATGAAGACTGAAATTCGTCCAATTAGACGACGAAAACCTGAATCTTCGAGGACCTCGATGAGAGTCTAGACCTGCACAGGAGACGTGAGTATCAAATGTACCCGTGAGAGGAGAGTCGTTTAGATCCGGATTAATTCCAGACGGAATAATTTCGATCCTGGTGAGTCATGTATGACATGTTCAATGTTGCGATGGAATCGGTTGTGACAGATTTCAGATCCTGACCATCCTGATTCGTAGGAGATTTTATTTCCCGCTGTAGACAAAACGCCTGTCGCTTCGAAGTGATGCTCGAAATGGCTGGATTCAGAGGAGACTGGTTACCTTGACAACAGCGAAGCTCAACGATACCAGCAGCATCAACACAAGCATCCGTTCCCGACTCTGAAAGCGACCGCGTCCTTAGAAGTTATGGCTAATCAAGGCAATTACTGTGCTGGCTGTTACCTGTTGTTGTTGTCGACACTAGCTACACTGTGTCCGAGCACATCCGGGAACTTGAGAGGTTGATAATAAAATCGGATAACGAAATGATCAGACATGATGAAAGCAGTGGAGAGTTAGAATCATGCACTAATCGATTACATCTGACCTCTGATGACCTCTGACGACCTTTAACCTGTTACGACCTCTGAACTCTCGCATCTCGTTTGACGTTTGAGAAGTTCATTAAAGTCTTATCGTATGGCTTGATGCCCGTATAGCAGTACGACGAACTAGCTATCGTTAAGAAGTCTCGGCTCTGGCTTCGCTCTTTAATAATTGCTCTGGGCAAAGAATAAATAGAATATAGAATCAATAAATTAGAAATAATACACTAGAAATAATAGAATTGAATGGCAGGAAAACAATAGAAATAATGGAATTTAAATAATACAATAGAACAGCAAGAAAGGAATCTAAACAATAGAATAGAAATCACAGAATACGACAGCAAGAACATAATAGACACAATAGAATATAAACAATTGAATATTGTAGAAAGAATAAAATGAGAATGATACAATATGATAGAGAAGGAATGGAATCCCATATAAGGCTGGAAAAGATTGGTGAAGGTTGAGCGGCGTCAACCTTTTATAGGTAAGAAGACCGCTTACGAGAAGAGAGGAGAAGACAAAACAGCGATAAGATCATGACATGACATCATGATTAGACAATTATATCACGTAAGACTAGACCAGATTAGGCAGACAGTAGGCTTAGATTTTAGTCGATCATATTGACTAGCGTAGGCCTATATATACTTGATTAAATTGGATACAGCTCCGCTAAGAGAATGCCAGCTCCGCTTAGATAGAATCCCGAGGAGAGACACTTGTTATCAATAGCACCCTACTCCCAAGACTCCTATCGCCAACATCAAAGTCAATCATCTACCACAATGCTTGTCGTCAGCGCCGGTGAATAAGCTGGTTCCTCTGACGCGAAGATATACATTATATTACATTCGGCGTCTGGAATTCAACCTGCCCCTTGTGGAGCTCGAGGTTATTCTTAGCACTCAGGGTTAAGAAGAAAGCAAAGACTTACTATAAAAGCCTCCTGTTCCTTGGCCATTGGACCATGTTGTCCATGCAGTCAACTGTTGAAGGTCGTCAACGACTGTGTAATAACCAGACATAGATTGCCAGATCAAACCGGTGAATCAGATTAAGATGTTCAGTCTGGTCTTTCGTCAATGCGAGATTACGATTGCAGCCATCATCATCATCACCACCACCACCACCACCACCATCATCATCATCATCATCATCATCATCACCATCACCTGAGAGACGTTGTTCTCAATGGAAAGCAGTCAGCTTTCGGAGGAGCCTCGCACCGAATACGATAGTATCTCCTCCGGTGGTCCTTTCGCATCTTCAACAGCACCAACAGCAACAGCAGCAACCACGTCTCCTCACTCGTCAACCTCAAAGATGCCACTGGCTTCCCACTCGTCGCTGTCCAGCGTCGAAAGCACGGAGCTCCTCGCCGTCAGCTCGATGAAATCGGGCCCCCGGCGGTCAACGATGGAGACCTTGGGCCGGGCGATGTTCCTTCTATCAGTCGGATTCTTCATCGCAGGGGTCCTAATCACCGTCTTCGGCTTCGTCCAGATGGGCGTCAGCGCCTCCCAGCAGCTGCCCCTCCAGATCACCGGTCCGGCCTTTCTCGTGTCCACCCTTGTTATCTGGGTGCTTGGCTGCGTCTTTTCCCGTCTCTGGAAGATGGAGTGGAGACGCCAGCAGCAGGCCATGGAGCTGAGGACGCGCGTTCAGCTGCACGCCCTCGCCATGGACATGCTTAAGAAGCCGACTGTCGTCTCGCCAAGGGTCCTTCAGGATCCGCGGCTACGGAGGCAGCTGCTGTTAAAGCTACGGCAACAGAATGCCTTTGAACTAAGGTAGGATGTGAACAGGCTACGACGAATGATGACAATGCTGGTGATGATGATCAATATATGAAGATGATGACGTTGAATTTCATAATTGATGATGACGATGAAGATGATTATATTATGACGATGATGACGATTAATTTTATTATTGACAATGACGACGACGATGACGATGATAATACTGAAGAATAATAATATATGAAGATGATGACGATGACAATCATCATCGGCGATGACGTCGATGATGATGACTAGATTATAAAGATTATGATGACGATTAGTATTATTATTGGCGATGTCGACGACGATGATGATGATAATACTGAAGAATAATAATATATGAAGATGATGACGATGAAAATCATCATCGGCGATGACGTCGATGATGATGATTAGATTATAAAGATTATGATGACGATTAGTATTATTATTGGCGATGTCGACGACGATGATGATGATGATGAGACTGTATGAAGATGACGATTAATATAATTGTTGACGCTGATTCTTAAAGTGGCACTATACAGATGTTCGCTAACATAATATCACGATGGTGAATAGATTAAACGAAGATGACGACGATTGATATCAGTATTAACGCAGACGACGATGCTGATGATAAGATTATGAAGATAGTGACGATATCATTATTGATAATGGTACTGTAATTATTATCATTGCCGTCGTTATTAGACCTACTATTAATAGCATTATCACGGCTATTGTCATTAGTATACATGTAGGCCTACTTCTTTCTATCAACTAACAGCACCTTAGCATCTCGTCATCCACCGCAAATTAAGTCTCCCCTTCCTATTACCCCCATCTATACAACCCAGTGCATCGTCAAAACAGCCGCAGACAAAGAGAAGTGTATTTGTCACCCGTTGAGCCACGTAGTAAGGTGACAACGAATGTCGTCATCTGCGGTTCACAGTAGCCTACGACGCGGACCGCTATAGTTGATACGAGGAAGATTTTAACCTTGAGGTTTTTTCTAGTAATTCCTCAAATTCGTGTATATCCAGCGCTAAAAGGTTTTACATCGTAATCGTGACCTCAAACTCCAAACTTCTAAAGCGCCAATCAGGATAGGTTTTCAGTTGTCAGTGTGAAGCAGTAGAAGAAAGTGTATTATCACATGTATAAGCTTACTTACGTCTTTGGCATATGCATTTCGACTGACGTGCGTAAACGTATTATGCGCAATGTATCATGTCCGCAAATTTATATAGCGCCACTCACAGCGCTACACCAATCAGAGGCGCTCCAAATGCGAGAGACCCCAAGAGAGAATGCCTGGCAACGAGTGGCTGCAGAAAGAACCCCAGCTTGAAGCAATGATCCAGTCTTGGAAGGAAGCGAGACAGGGTGAGATCTATAAAAGCAAAAGCAATATAATATTGTATGTATATGTATCTACGTATTTCTGGCTACTTAACTACAGGTGGATACTTGGTCCCGGGTTCGGGGTGTGGGACAGGTCGACAAAATTGGGGTTTCGGGAGACAGGTGTGAACAAATTTTAATTACCAAACATGGATGCAACAAAAAAGGATAAACAGTAAATAATGCTGCAGAAATTTATAATAATCATTAAATATTTATGAAATATTGGGTTGGGATATAAGGAGCTTCATCACCTCCACCTGAAATTTCCGAAGGAAATTTGTCTGTTCCCTAAGTCTTGACCTCTGTACTTAACGATGCATGCATATGAGCATTTATATGTCACTGCACACAAGCAATATACACAGCGGATGAGTTGGCTGACAGGTGCTTCGGTCTGGACAGGAGAACAGGCTGTTATGTGTAAATATGGGCGATATAGTGCGTGCGTGTAGGCAATTATCGCTGGTGCGTGTAATCGTTGATTTGAGGCATCGTTTACGGTTAAGACGACAGTAAGCAAAGATCTACGTCGACTGGGAGGAGATTTATGAGAGAATTGGAACTAATGGATGATGATGATGACGGTCAGGAACCGGTTGGACGCGTTTGAGCACGAGTTTTATCACGACATAGGGTGAAACGGATGAATGGTCACTTTCTAAGGTGCATAGACACACTTAGCCTGCACCCACGCACTCCCTTATAAGCACACGAACACACACGCAGGCAAACACACTCAAGCACACATATACACATACATACACGGTCTACACCCACGCACACACCTGAGCACACAAACACACGTACATATAATAACACGCACATACACACCTCCACACACACCTACACATACACGCCCGTGCATAAACACACACACACACACAAACATGCATACGGAGAATCATGCGTAAGTGTCTTTCTCTATGTGAATGTGTGTGTGTAAATATATATATATATATATATATATATATATATATATACTATATATATATGCCTGCTGGCGAAATTTTAATAACGTCAGAATACAGTAAGACACGTAAGAATGAAATTTCTCAGTAAAATATTGTCTGAAACAATATCTGTGCGAACGAAGGCTACAATTGTCTGACATGACAATTTGCTTCGCAATCAGTGCAAAGACCCAGCGCCAACACCCACCAGTTTCATTATTTTTATACGCAGTGGCACCTCTAGACTTTTCCAGGAGATGGGGGGGGGGCCACGGATGGCGGACAGAGGGGCAGCTGGATGTCTGGTTTCTGCAAAACTGCAGGTGGACTCAAATTTTGAGTGCCCACCAGAGGGCACTGACTCAGTTTTTCTGGAGTGGAAGCTCCAGGCCCCCAAAGAACCGCCACTAGATATATGCGAGGCATCGGTATAATCGGAAGTAAGTTATATCGGTAGGCCTACAGCTCTGAAGTATGTAGGCCTATGTGCTATTGTATCAGTGTCTATATTTCCAAGGAGTTGAAATCAAGCATCGGAATCCTTCAGATTCCCAGAAATTCTCTCCAGCCGACCTCTTGTTCATTTTTGACATAGCTGTCAACCCTGACTTATATATATTTGTATGAGCCTGTGACTCTGTATATGTGTGTTTCCATGCTACAGTGGTAGAAATAATTATTACATCACCCTTTGATCATAGCTATATTCGGTACAGCGAAATATTATGATGTAATGAGTGGCAACAATGAGTTTTTCTTGTTTTCTTCCTTGAATCGACCAACAGACATTCCTGAAAATATGTAAACGGCTTATTTATGCTTGTTAAGAAATAGTTTGAGTGACATTAGTAAAAATGTCTTTAAATGCATGCAGCCGATTTTTAGATTTTGCAAGGTAATGCAATTATTATTTCCACCTCTGTATTTATCTGCGTATGCTTGGATGTGTGTGTGTGTTTGTGTGTGTGTGTGTGTGTGTGTGTGTGTGTGTGTGAGTGTGTGTGTGTGTGTGCTTAAAGTGTTTGTTGAAGAGAAATGACTTGACCTATGATATTGGACCAATAACAATGCAGTTGGCGTAATTGCACAGAAAGAGACATTAATTAAAGGTGCTTTCGACGTCAGATTGGGCTCTGGTGTCAATTTCTCAGATGTACAAGACGCTTACGATTATGGCTTCCAAGGATTACGGACATGGAAAGAGAAGGAAGGAGAGGGGAGGAATTGAAGGAAGAAGAGGTGGAGGAAGAGGAGAATGGAGGGGAGGGGAGTGGAGGAAGGAAGAAGAGGTGGAGGACGAGAAGGAAGAAGAAGGGAGGAAAGAAAGAAGGAAGAGGTGAAGGAAGAGAAGGAGGGAGATAATGAGGAAAGGAAGGAGGGAGAGGGGTGGAGGAGGAGAATGTAGTGGATGAGAGGTAAAGAAGGAAGAAGAGGTGGAGGACGAGAAGGAAGGAGAAGGGAGGAAAGGAAGGAAGAAGCGATGGAGGAAGATGAGGAAGAAGAAGAGAGGTAAGGAAGGAGGAAGAGAGGTGGAGGAGAATGAAGGGGATGAGAGGAAAGGAAGGAGGAAGAGGTGGAGGAGGAGGATAATGGAAGAGAGGAGAAGAAAAAAAGAAAGGGGAAGAGAATGGAGGAGAGGAATGCAACGAGGAAGAGGTAGATGAGCCAAATGGTGGCGGACAAATATGTAATAAAATTGATAGTGTAAAAGAGAAGAAGAGAATGAGTGAAAGGTAGACGTAGATCCTGAAGACAGCTACATGGATGGATGGATGGAGGGACGGACGGACGGACGGACGGACGGACGGACGGACGGACGGACGGACGGACGGACGGACGGACGGACGGATGGATGGATGGATGGATGGAAATATTGATAGGGAGATACAGAAGGAGAGAGAAAGGAAGAGAGATAGGAAGAGGAGGAAGAGGAGGAGGAGGAGGAGGCCAGTGAGAGGGACGAGAAGGTAGGCCAAATGAATGGCTTCATAAAATCCTCTAATATTTACAGAGGAACGATAAATCCGTTGGCAGTCGTTGTCCCACGTGTAGATGACGTCGCCACTGACAGCAGTTTATGCGGCAATTACTCTTTTTATCCATCGTCTCTCATGACAACCGAAGCATCAACAACGGCGACTATATATATATATATATATATATATGCATATATGTATATATATATATGTATGTGTGTATGTATGTATGCATGTATGTATGTATGTATGTATGTATGTATGTATGTATGTATGTATGTATGTATGTATATATGTATGTATGTATGTATGTATGTATGTATGTATGAATGTATGTATGTATGTATGCATGTATGTATGTATGTAAAACGTGATGCGAATCACGCATACGATTGCTTCATAAATGATTATAAAAAGCCTATGATGAAGCATATCATTACACTTTAAAGCTAACTAATTAACAGAAAATTATAAGGAAGGTCTGATGACCTCTGGGCTCCTTAAAGCATGTAAAACTAAATCAAAATTGCACCTAAAATTGCTTAAATGTCCCACCGATGCAAATAGGCAAAAATATAAAGCTTACAGAAACAAGCTGAAAGCACTTAAGATCTTAGCTGAAAAAAGTTTTTTAGAAGTAGAGCTTACTAAATACAGCCATAATCTTAAGATGACGTGAAAGATTCTTAGAGACCTTATAAATAATGGTACCTCTCCCATTGATGGGAACATTAAGGAATTGCGCAGAGGTGAGGTAACCTTGGAGAGCCCATTAGAAATAGCGACTGAACTTAATAACTATTTCACTGAAATTGCAAATTCTCTGGCTAATAACCTTACTATTTCTAGCCAACAACCGGACAAATAAATAAGAGCTCCTAATATTGAATCTTTCGTGCTAGCTGAAATTTCAACAATTGAAATAATCGCAATTAGAAACTCCTTGAAACCCTCTCATTCTAGAGGCGTAGATGACATTGACCCATCCATCATGATCTCTAGTTTACCTTTTGTGGCTACTCCGTTGGACAAAATTATAAACTATTCTTTTAACTATGGCATCCGTGGATCCCAACTAAACTGGTTTAAGAGCTACCTGGAAAATAGACATCAGCTTGTTTACTGCAATTATACTTACTCCCCAATGAATCATATTTGTTCTGGTGTTCCGTAAGGATCAGTCTTGGGTCCTCTGCTATTCATCTTATATATTAATGACTTACCCAGCGTCTCGCCTAATCTCCTTTTATTCTTTTTGCTGACGATACGAATTTATTCGCTTCCCACTCTTTTTTAGAAATTCTTATAAATACCATAAATATTGAATTAACCAATATTTTTAATTGATACTTAATCTAGATATGACAAACTTTGTACTATTTAGATCTTACAGAAAATTACCGCCAGACCACGTGCCTGAAATTAAAATATTGGATATTACTATAACTCAAGTGTCATCTTCTAAATTCCTAGGGGTTATCGTAGACCAGCGTCTCTCTTGGAAAGAACATATTGATGCCATCTCGGTTAAAATTTCTAAAAATCTAGGTATCATATCTAGGCTATCTAAGGTACTGCCCGCCAAAGCTCGCTCCACTCTCTATTTTTCGCTAATATACCCATACCTAACATACTGTACAATAATACGGGCCTCACCCTACAAATCCACCCTAAATAAGAAAGGCGTTATTCAAAAAAGAGCAATAAGATTTGTGGCTGGTATTCACAATAGCGCTCATATCAGTGAAGTATTCGTAGCTAGAGGAATGCTCAAAATTGAACAGATAAATAAGCTCCAAATAAGCCTCTTTATGCATCGGTACTTTCACAACTCCCTACCAAGTATCTTCCATGATTATTTTACTCCTAATGCAGGATCATTGTATCACCTTAGTAGAGATCCTAACACCTTGTACATTCCTTATGCTAGAACAAACACTAGGCTAATGGCCATCTAGTGCAAAGGTCCAAGAATCTGGAATTCTATCTCTGCCAAATTGCGTCTCATCTCCAATTTCCATTCATTCAAAAACAAGATTAAATCTGCTATTATATCTGGTGAATTGTAACCATTACTGTGAACTCAACCTCACTTCTGACAATCGTTGGCATACGTGTACTTCATAATTGAGAAATATGATTACCGTAGTTCCTGTAATATTCCTGATAAGATAAATCGTGATTTAAAAAAAACAACTATTACTTTGTCATTGCCTACTTCATTTACCGGTTGTGGTCAGCTACCTTGATTATGTAATCCCTACTAATTTAGAATTTACCTTTACTTGCTTAATGTTGCATATTCGTTAGTTAAGATTAGTTACGCTTTGTTCCTCCATGTTATTTTCAAACACTCTACTCACATTTTGGCCTCTACACCCAACTACTTTGTACCTAATTTATTGGTGGCCCTAACCTGAGGGACCCTCCGTCCTTAATTGGGTCTCCTGTGTAATCATAAATTTTGTTTGTTATACTGATCTCATGTAATTTGTAACTTTGGTTTGCCAAATAAACTTGAATTGATTGATTGATGTATGTATGTATGAATGTATGTATGTATGTATGTATATATATTTATTTATGTGTGTGTGTCTTTTTGTGTCTCTCTCTTACTTGGCCTCTCTCTCTCTCTCTCTCTCTCTCTCTCTCTCTCTCTCTCTCTTTCTCTGTCTGTCTCTGTCTCTCTTTCTATATATGTATATATTTATTCGGACATACAGTGTGACAGAGCTATACATCGCGAAATACAGCCACACTATATACATATGTCTGTCTATCTGTCTGTCTGTCTATCTGTCTGTCTGTTTGTCTGTCTGTCTGTTTGTCTGTCTGTCTGTTTGTCTGTCTGTCTGTTTGTCTGTCTGTCTGTCATCCAAAAAGAAGACTACGTTCGTAGTGACGTCTAATCGCTTAGATATGTCAGCGGGTGCGGCGGTGATGATGATGATGATGACGACGGTGATGGTGGTGAGGGAAAGGATTATTTCTCGGAAGGGGTTTATATTGACCAGCATCTCGGACGAAGAAGACGCAAAGCGATGAGGATGATGCAGATGATGCGGCTGTTGCTGCTGACGCTGGGATTGACTATATAGTAAACAGATGGCCATGTTTACTGATCTGCTGAGGTCAAGGGCGATCTTGAATGAGTCGTGAGTTTGTCTCACTAGTCGTCTGGCGGTTGGTCACATTGTTCAGAGGAAATGTGTCCATGGCCACGAAAGTATTTGCTACAATCAGACACATATACCAAGAGTGCGAGATATGGAGTCATTGGCCTACATAGTGCAAATGTTGTTACAGGCCTTATTATTGTTATTGGAAGTAATAGTTGCTGTAGTGGTGGGCATACTATAATTATTGTTATTAACTTGTTATTAGTAGAAGTGGAAATATTATTATTGATATTATTAGTAGTAGTGGTAGCAGTAGTAGGTGCAGAAGTAGTTGTTGTAGAAATAGCATTAAAACCATTTATTACGATTATATAGCGCGATCATTCACTAAAAATAAAAAAACAACAAAAGCTCTTTATTGTCACGAATTTTACAATGACAACTGAAGTTTGATATATTCCACAAATTAACCCGGAAGGGATATAATCCCGCTGCTAGGGCCAACAAATTTTAATATCTAGCTACAATGGGAATGGCGGTAAGCATAGGAAAAATAATAACTATATCAATCTGTCAACCCGCTTTCTCTCGCTTTAGCTAACGGGCCAACATTCAGATTTCGCCCCTTCCCTAACTATCCATCGACTTTTTAACTGTATTTCTAATCAAGAGAAACAACTGCGACTTCTTTTAACTTTTCTTATTACTTTCAACCAAAAATATCCAACACAAATTGCAATTATCAACGAGAACAGCACAAAATGCTAGAACTCCATAAGGTCTAAAACGAACGCACGCCACACAAATTGCCAGTCAGCAACTCTACAAATTTCGCGCGCAATCTGACATCAGCACAGGTGCGATACAGTCGAATACAGCAGCTGCGACTAGCGCCTACAAATCGATCGCCGCTACGCTCATAGCCTGCATTAAATATATCCTGACTAATATGAACGTAATCACAATAATAATACAACTTAAACAAGTAGTGTCCAAAATACGTTCACGCAATCTTAACTGGTTTATTAAAAAAACTGTTACATGGTAAATTAAATAGTGGCTTGGCGTTTCACAAAGGCATAACTAAACAATGTATCAACGAAGTGCTAGTCAGTAAGTTGTCAGTAGTTTAGAAAGTATAATCAAAGTAGCTATTTATATAAAGTTGAAGTGCTATCATTAATTAGTCCACCAGTTAATTGCCTACGTGTTAATCTCTTAAGGAGGGAGAGACTAGGAATCTATTTAGTGTCAATGGAAATCAAATTCCAGGTATCACTCAGAGGTGACCATCTCGATCTGATATCGAACCAAGACCCTTCACGTTACAGAGAAAAGCGATGAGTCAATCTGCCGCCATCTTGCCACAGCAGATGCAGCAGAGTGAAAATCCATGTTTCCTGCATCAAAGACCCCGAGCGTAACAGCGGTACTAACGGCGCCTGGGCGGGGAAGGCAAGGCCCTCGGCTAAGATCGGATTTGATCGGCAATGTTCGGTCATCGTTTGTCGTCGTCGCCCGTCGTCGTTCAGTGTGTCATGGCGAACGGATGGGATAAAGCAGAGCGACGATTTAGACCACGATTCAACGGAGATTGCGGCAGGACTAAAGCAGAGCATAGGGCGTTGTATTCCTCTCCCACCGCCACCACCAAGACCACCACCACCATCAGAATATATATATGCATATATCTATACGTACATACAAACATACATACACATACATACATACATACATACATACATACATACATACATACATACATACATACATACATACATACATACATACATGCATACATACATGCATACATACATACATACATACATACATACATATATACATACATACATACACACATACATACATTATTTATGGAATCTTTTCCCAACATATATTCAACACCAGCCAAACGTTAGATTGTATAAAAATAAACTCTGCCTCTTTTTGCTTGAAGACACCTCCAAGCATCGAATGTTTGTGTCTATTCAGCAAATGTTGCACTGGGCCATTAGTTAGGGCACTAGTTAGTATTAACTTTTATCTATTTTTACTTACCTAATTTGTGAATGTTAATAATATCGGCAGCCCACCGCCAGTTCATCTAATGTACATACATGTAGGGGCTCCTGATTAGCGGGGTTTATGACCCCTTTAGGTTCCTCTGTGTAACCAGAACATTCAGTTATTGCTGTCTGCCAATTGCTTGTGTTTTTGGTAACCAAATAAATTGAAATAGAAAAATTGAAATATCTGATTAATTCACTTACCTTTTTCCTCCTCTTCTGTCTTTCTCAGCTCTGAGGCGAACTCCAGACGTTCCTCTAGGGCGGCCAGCCTCCAGTCGAAACGCCGCAAGAGCAGCCTCATGAGCGCCCTTCTCCGCCAGGGAGCCGAAGCCCGCCGGGCGTCCGATTGTCCATCGGGCAAGGTCCGCCTGCCACCCTTCGAGCTGCCCGGCATCCAAATCAGCCGGATCGAGACGATGGACTTCGACGACGGTTCCCTCTTCTCCGGAGGCGGCGGTGGGGGGCGAAGGGGCGGGTCGTCCAAGCGCTTCATCGTCGTCCATAGCGACGCCTCGAGCGACTTCTCCCGGCTGAGCTTCCCTTCGGAGTACTCCCTTTCGGGAAGCAGGAGCAGCCGCAGCCGGAGCAGCAGGGACTCGAGCAACGTCAGCTCTCGGCTCTGGGATTTCTCCCCGAGAGAATCAGACTGGGACGTCAACGCCCCCATCGGAAGCATCTCGAAGCAGGACCTGAGGGGAGGAGGAGGAGGAGGCGGAGGGGGAGGTGGGGGACACGGAGGAGGTGGTGGCAGGGACTACTTTCTGCTCTCGCCGAGCATTCCGCGCAAGGGTTCGGTGGTGACGTTCGACATGAGCGAGCAACCGCGGCGACACTCTAGTCCAGCGCCAAGCCTGAGGCGTAAGGACAGCGCAGGGGAGTGCGGATGTGCCACGGGAGTAGGGGCGGCACCTCCTGGAGCGGGTAGACCGGAAGTGGTGACATCAGCGATGAGGACCCCGTCGAGAGAGGGAAGCACGAGGCATCTGCACCGCGACGAGTTGGGCGAGTCCCGCCGATCGTTGCAGAGGAAGCGAGAACAGTCCCTGCGATCTATTACCATCGATGAAGACGACGCGGAGAGGACCTCACCATCCAGCGCTGGGGACAGGAGGGCGACGTCGGATCTCGAGACGAGGCAGAGAGGTCAAAGTCAAGGTCAGGGTCAGGGTCATGCAGGCATCAGGAGGAATGCCAACGAGGATTCTTCGGACGCAGAGAGGCGGTCCTCTCGGGCTGGAAAGGGAAGTCGCTGCCACGGACACGGGGATGGAGGAGTAGGGAGCGGTGGAGCAGGGACGAACGCAAGGGAAGAGGCAGCATCGACTCCGGAGGTGGGTGGGTGCAAGGCGGAGGCAGAGACGCAGACGATGAGGGAGGAGGCGATGAGGAGGATGGAGGAGATGTATGGGGGAGGTGGAGGAATGGTAGGAGTAATGGGAGGAGGAGGAATGGGAGGAGGGGGAGGAGTAAATGGAGGAGGAGGGGCGAATGTACTGTCTGGTCTAGCAGCGGATCACAGCAAGCCACTGGAGTCCGTTAACGTCCTATCTATCAGCGACAACGAAGACGACGATGGCTTACTTCAGCAACATCATCAACAGCAACAGCAGCAGCGGCATCGTCACCACCACCATCATCACCACCATCCGGAGGAGAGAACGGAGATGCTCAAAGACGAGAGGAAGGAGGAGGAGGAGGAAGAAGAAGAGGAAGAGGAAGGAGAAGAGGAGGCGCAGGAAGCCAAGCCAATGACGAACAGGAGCAAGAGGTTGAAACTGGCCTCCATGTCCGGATCTATCTTCTCGTCACGGACGAAGACCCAGCTGTCGCAGGCCTTCGCCCGGCAGGCGAAGGACACGAAGGCCTCGTCCTCCTCGTCCTCCGCCACCGAGCCCCCGGCCATCTCCAAGCCACGTAGCATCCTTCTATTTCTTGGTCTCGGCGACTGACCTTCCTTGAGTAACGGAACCGTGCTATCGCACGTCTGCACTTCCTGAGATCGTGTTGCTGGTCCGTGACTCTTATGGCGGCGGTGTGGACACCGGAAGACTGAAGACCTCGGAGCACCTCACCGGTTCAGCCGGTAGACTCAGTAGGACATTCTAGGCAAACGCAGATCAACGGACTTCCACTGATCACGTGATCGTCGCATCCAAATATGGGCCACACGTGATATGGTCACGTGGGTGTGGGCCACTCGTGAGAGACAGGAGTAGCCCAGGAGTGCCCAACTGGGGTAAATGCTGTGACAGGCCTATAGTTAGGAATCAGGTCCTACATCAAATTAAGGTTGACATCGGGTCAAGGTCAATCTCGAATCAAGGTTGCAATCGACCCTAGGTCAAGGCTTCTAAAAAATCAAGGTCGCGATCGGCCCAAGGTCATTGTCGAATCAAGATCTCCAACTGGTCAGGGTCAATGTCAAATCAAGGTCAATATCGACACACAACGGGGTCAAGGACTCCATTAAATAAAGATCAGCTTCGGACCACGGTCAGCATCGAGTAACGGTCAACGTAAGGTCAAGGTTAACATCGAATTAAGGTCACCATAGGACAAAGGTCACCATGTACACAGGTCACCATAGGACAAAGGTCACCGTCCGGGTACCATTGTTCACGTGGTATTATTCTTACCGTTGGATGGAAGTCACCATCGCGCAGTACATCTGAAGAACCATCTACAGCAGATTAGAGCACCTCAGGAACTACATAATGTCACACACACACACGACGCTTTGAGTGATATCATTATGTTGGCGTGACGCCAGACGACACTCCAGGAACGGATTGAAGGGCTAAGTGACAGCGCTTCAGACATGCACTGACAGATATAAAGACAGACAGACGGACATATAGATAGACAGATAGACAGACAGACAAACTCAAACAGATATACAGGCAGACTTATTGATAGATAGTCAGATAGTCAGATAGACGGACAGGCAAACAGACAAACGGACAGACAGAGATACTGTCAGACAGGAAGGTGGCCAGAAATACAGACGGATGGACGGACAGACTAAGAAAGACAGCCAGAGACATAGTGAGCGAGAGACACTTTAAACCTAACATATGCCGATCATAAGACCATTCTATCTGTAGTCAGTTCTTCCGTTCGCTTTGTCGAGACAGGCGGTCCCTTGGTGCCTCCTTGGAGACCAACACGTGTTTCATTAGAATTGGGCGACGCTATAGTGAAAACTCCTCCACCCTTTAGATCGGGTAGCAGCTGTCAGATAGAGTCTCTCTTAACTACATCAGACTGTTTCTATAGTCGGGTGTCAGCGCTTTGTAACAGCTTGGCAAGGATGTCAAAATACCCAATGGAATTGAGAAGCTAGCGTCCAGTTATTGGATGAATGTTATTACGCAGAAACTGATTGGTCAAAGTTGCAACACAAATAGTGATTTGCTGACGTTTGTAACGTAAAATGACTGTTTAATGTTTGTAAGGTCATCACTGATTGGTTACAGTTTGCAACACCATTAAGTAATTTCTGATTGGCTGACGTTTGTAACGCCAAAAATGACTGTTTAATGTCTGTTATACCACCATGGGTTGGTTAAATTCGCAACACCAACACTGATTGGCTGACGTTTGTAGCGCAAAAATGACGGTTCAATGTTTGTAATATCATCACTGATTGGTTAAATTCCCTGACCGTTTAATGTTTGTAAGACAATTACTGATTGGTTTAGTTCGTAACACCAACACTGACTGGGCGAGGTTTGTAAGATCAACGCTGATTGGTTGAAATTTGCTTCACCAAATCGTCAGTGTTGGCTGCAGTTGGCAAGACTAGTGACTGACTGATGTGTGTAACATAAACAGTGATTGGCTGAAGGTAGAGCAGCCATTTTGTCCGCCATTCTAAAGTTAATATTCAGTAATCATTCATATTAACCACAACAGCAATAACCGTACGTTGTTCTATCGATGTTCTTAACAGTTAGATGATATAATATACGCTTGGCTATATTATAGTCAAGCGTGTGGGCAAAAAAGTTTTGGCCCTTCATCCAGTGAAGAGATTGCACATTAATTCTAGTTATAGCAGTCTTTTAAACTAAATGTCCATAAAATCCTGTCGTTTAGTTATAATAAATTGGCCTTTAAGCTCAGCTTAGCCTGAATGGGATTGAATTTCGAATTCAGTGGGGACGCTGCTTCGCCTCCAAAATTGCCTCCGTGAAGGTCTACCAGATCGCGAGTGTTCAGTTTGGCGATCGCTCCGAGTAAGACCGTGGTTTTACAACTAACGCGCCTGATTTGCATATTAAAATTAGCACAGCCTTTAGGTGATGCGAGTGCAAATGGCGGTTGTTATCATATCAAATACCGGTGAGTTGTGCAATTCTAAAATTCATATATCCGAATTTAAAGTTACGTTTGTGTTGATAATAGTCGCGTCGACCTATAAATTCGCATTAGAACATTATGTGATAAATGTCATATCGCCTGAGCGTTCCGTTCGTGAGCCCTTCTAAGGACAAACAGAAAACTTGTCCGCTTTCTTGTTTAGACCAGGGTCGGCGATACCGGGGTGGGGGTCGAGGAGGACAATCCCCTACACCTTTTACAGAGATGTGACATATTATACGTGTGTCCCCCATATTTCTTATCTCTCTCTTTGGGTGCCCCCACCTCTCAACCTTTGGCTTAGATAACGACTCAAAATAGATTTGCAGTAGATACATTTAGATATCCGAAGAGCTACGTCATCGTTGACGATTGCTCTGATCACAGATCAATAAAATAGATCTTTATCAGGTGGTCCAGGTGTTAAACCTGACGTCGTGTGGTTTGCTTTCATAGTTGCAATTCACACTAAAATAAGTTCGTGAAAGACTTCTATATCGCTATATATACCACAGAACGCAGGGAAGTCTATCCCATCCCAAGTCACTGGAGCAATTTCCCCCAATTTTGCCTGACAAAAGGACTAATATTATTTGAGGATTAATAATATTGATCTAAGTTAATGGCAGACACATTGACACTATAAAATAGAACAGAATTCATGGCTCAACTGCAAGTATAAAAGATTGTTAATGGTAGATCTATGAATTAACTTCCCCTTTCCAATTTTGCAATTAGATCTTCCCCCTTACCTTATGGATGGAGCATTTGCTCCAAGGTTTCTATCACCTTGTGCAGGCTGCAACGGCCCCAACGAGTTTTCCTGAAAAGACGCTATACAAAATTTAATGATCACTTACAATATCAAATATAATTACTGCACAGGCCCATGCAGTACAGTAGGCCTATGTATGCCTATGGTCTGAGTGGTATATACGTGGGTCAACCTAGATTTAGACTTATATAATAATTTTGGGTTTGTGACTCTTGCATTTAGCCTCTAACTTGCTTTTGCCAGGACTGACGACTGGAGATGTTGATAATTGTTGCGTAAGGGAGACTCATTAGAACCGATGAAGTCAAATTAGGAGGCAAGAGACAACAGGTAGGCACACACAGAGAGACGGATAGATCGGAAGACGTGTGTCTGTGTGTCTGTCTCTATGTCAGTGTGACATAGAGACAGACAAACAAAGCTGGGAAGAGGCAAGCAGACAGGCGGACGCACAGATACACAGACCCATTCAGATATGTATACAAAGAAAAATACAGACGGTTAGGCAAATAATGACTAGTAGACAGTTAGACAATGAGACAGCCAGACAGACATACAGGCAGAGAATAGGCGGACAGACGGACCTAAGAACAGACAGACAGACAGACAGATATACAGGCTGACAAGCAATGAGACATAGAGGTACATGAATTACACACAAAGAGACATAGAGGTACACAGAATGACAAACAAAGAGACAGACAGTTACACAGACTGACAATCAAAGAGACAGACAGTGAGACGGCGTATGACGTGTCACTGGTTGGGAAAGAGAAAGAAATGTCATCCGATTGTAACGAAATGAACGGCGGCTGCTTATTTTGTTGTTACTGTTGTTGTTGCTGCTGCTGCTGTTGCCGTTGCTGCTGCTGTTGTTGTTGCCGCTGCCGTTGCTGCTGCCATTGCTATTGCTGTTGTTGTTGTTGTTGTTGTTGCTGCTGCTGCGGCTGCTGTTGCTAATATTACTGTTGTTGTTGTTGCTGCTGCTGCTGTTGCTAATGTTGCTGCTGTTGTTGTTGTTGTTGCTGCTGCTGCTGTTGCTAATATTACTGTTGCTGTTTTTGCTGCTGCTGCTGTTGCTGATATTGCCTTTGCTGTTGCTCCTTCATCGATCCGTCATTTACATCTCGTTGACTCTGACCAACTGCGCCACCTGACGACATCTTACTTAACGACATTTCAACGAACTAGCAGCGCATTCAGTCCGAATAATCACGGTGATTATAATGGTGACGATGAAGGTGATGGCGATGGTGATGAAGATGATGATGATCGTGGTTGTGGTGGTGAAGATGATGATGACGATGACGATGGCGATGACGATGACGATGATGATAATGATGACGATGGTGGTGGCGATGATGATGATGACGACAAAGATGACGATGACGATGACGAAGAAGTTGATGATGAAGATGATGACGACGATGATAGTGATGATTATGATGATGAAAGTAATGAAGATGATAGCAACATTGCGTCAAATGCTGTCAAAGAAGAAAGACAGAAAAGATAGGCATCCGTTGAAACAACTAGCTCGTTATAATACTCCTCAGTTATTTAATACTTAAAAATAATGAGTTCAAGCATTCTTCTGCGATTATCATAACATAATGAGTTCGAAAGCCTAAAAATGCATACTTCCATACATAGATAAAAGCTACATACATATATGCATACGTACTGCAGGTATAGTTGTATACGTCCAACTGCGCAATGAAACATACTAGTACACACACCTACACCTATATATAAATATAGGTCTTATACGTTCAGAGCAACATACGCGGTCTACAGCTCACACAGTGATTAAATACAAGCATTAGTACGTACATACCAATCACACACACACACACACACACACACACACACACACACACACACACACACACACACACACACACACATGAATGTGATTTAACTGTCTTTCGAATGGGATTAGTGTCATAACAACTGAACGCGGAACTGGAATGCAATCGTGACGCTCATGGCTTGGCGCTTTTTGGCGTAACAATATTTATATTGGGGACGTTTTTCGAAATGCTCTCTCGTTGCGGAATCAGGAGTTCGGTGGCTGAAGCATTCAGATCTGAGATCACCACCACTCTCTCCTCAGATGCGTTCCTAAGTCAACGGACACATCAAGGACGAGTGTAATCGTAATAGCAATCTCCAAACTTCTAAAGCGCTAGTCGAAAGCAAAGCGCTGGGCACCGGCTTATTCACGAGCGCCACGTCAAGTAGTAGTTGTTGTCCGAATGGCAGTTCGAGGAAGTCCAAGTCGGTTTTCCAGAGAGTAAGGGATGGTGGACTCGGGTGGAGTGTATTCTGTTAGGGCGGGTGTCGTTTTGGTCGGAGATTGGAAGGTGGATGATCAGGAGTAGGAGTTCTTGAACAGGCGAGTCTTTAGTTTAGAGTGAAAAGTCTGAGGGGTGATGGATAGAAGAGCCTAAGGCAGATGATGGTGGGCGATATAAGGCAACGATGTTGGGGAACCGGTAATTATGTACGAAATTCAGGAGGAGGGAGAGGCAATTCCGAGCAAAATAAGGTACACATTGGTCAAGTGATTTGTACGTAGATGTGAGGTTTAAAATAATAATTTTTATGGTAGAGGCAGCATTGTACAGATTTCAAAGACTATACTATTCTAGTTATTACGATGACGATAACAATCACGATGACGATAACGATTGCGATAGCATTTACCGATAATGATTGCAATAACGATAACGATTGCGATAGCGATCACCATAGCAATTTCAAAAAATGATAACGATTGCAATAGCGACTACGATCATGATTAGAATAATGATTACGATAGCGATTACGAAAGCGATTGTGATTAAAATAACAATAACGATTACGATAGCGATTATGATCAGATGACTGGATGAGCGAGCGGACATTCATCGGTTGTTGAGAGCCTTACGAGATCTCTGCTATGCTGGGCTTCTTTCTCATTCCTTGGTTGCCGGGTCTCGGCGGCGCCAACGAAGGCTGTCTATGCTCAACGGGACCTCGACCGCGCATAACCACCTCCCAGAATGTCTTCTGTCGACTGACGATGCACCTCACGATGCAGCATTGGAATAGGTAGAAGCCCCCACAGAGCAGGTGAATGGTGCCGACCGTCAGTAAGGTCCAGCCGACGACCGGGAAGTACATGACGACGAAGATCACACCGGCACAGTCCATGGCGGTCCCGATTAAGGTAAGGGCAACGCCCGGAAAGAGCGGACGCGGATTATTTGTCCGCTGCTGCTGCTGAAAAAGTGAAGAATACGAAAGTGACGCATCAGCCTTATTTGCCCTGGCGCTGGCTCTGGTCACCTGAATCGTGGGATCACCAGCAGTAGCTCTACCATCGACACCGAGCGACTGCTTGGCTTCGTCGGGCTCCTTACTTCGCGTATCGGAACTGCCCAGTATCTTCTGCCCCATACTTTCTAGACGTGCTTCGTTCGACCTTCGTTGCTTCGAGGGAGAATGCATGGTAGGCTATTTGAGGAAGGACTGGTTCGAGAGGTTACAGCTGTGGGTGAGTTGGAGCCCTTCGGATTGTCGTCACACACGGTAGGCAGCGGAAGCTTACCAGTCCAGTCTCTCCTTGAATGTTCTAGAAGAACTCCGCGTGGCTATCAGGAACGGACGGTTAGGAACACCGTATATATAAATATACGCCTATGCATATATCCGAGGGTTACGACACCTAGTGTACGCTGCATGAATAGTAACTACGCTACTAGAGTCACCGTGGCAACCGAAACAAAATGGCGCGAACACATCACGTCACAGATGACGTCATAGTCTACAATTGAATTGTTTAGAAAGGTGTGCCCACGTGATAATTATGATGCTGAGCCTAATATTAGCCTATGTATTAATTTCTTAAATTGTCTTATAATCATCAATCAATCGTTTTGCGAATTGGAATTTTCACGCCAGGAGGCGCATTAGGGCTCATCCATATAATACGTACGCCAAAAAATCGGATTTTTGGACCCTCTCCCCCTGTTGCACTGTGTACATTTCGTGGACCCCTAACCCCATGCGTACGTACATCTGAGCTCTATGTTAAGCATCATATTTTACAGCTTAAGTTTATTAACTGTTATGAAGAAATAAACATTACTGGCATTTTAAAGTTTTAATGTTACATACAATTGATTAAGCTGGAATATAGTTTGTGATTGGGTTTACAGTTCTAATTTTCATATTCCGTATTGTGGACGTCATAATTAGACAATTATATTTGCGTACGTACATATTTTTGAGACCCCTGCCCTTTCCCCCACCATACGCACCCGTACGCAAAATCGCCGAAATTCGAAACCCCTCCCCTCGCTGCGTACGTAATATGTGGACGGCCCCTCCTTGATCGAGTTCTGTTCTCGATTTTAAAATTTCCCATTCTTTTGATCAAGGATGGGGTCCGATAGAGGAATGGACAACACACTGGGGAGAACCGACATGGGACCGAGTTCGCTATCCGTAGGCTACTGGCGGTGTTGTTTAGCCTAAATTAAATTATATGCATAGCAAATGGGTGCCATGCGTGGATGCCGACATCGTTCGTTCATACAATGTCTGTAATCGTACTGCGCTGTTGTCAGTATGAAAAACAAAGGGAAATTAAAAATTAAAAATTATCGATGATTATCGTTTCAAAATATATCCTCTCTAATCATTCGTGTCGATTTTAAAAATAAACTTCGTCGCGCATCCAAGGCAGGAAATTATCGGCCCAAAGATGACGCCATCGCAGCAATTATCACAATTATATATATCTTGATTAAATATACGTAGGTTCTGATCGGTGTAGTTGCTTGTAAGTCATGTGTTGAAATAGCAGAGAAGAGGGCTTGACACGGATATGACTCCTAATCTCCTATCATGACGTTTTCGACTCTTGCACGAGATTCAACAGTAAAAACTGTAGGCTTATTTTACGTCAGAGCCCCGTATGACCGAAGGGAAGGAAGCAAGACTTGGACAAATAGGCCTAATGATAAGAACAAAACCACACAAACAACAATAATAGGTCTAATACTTAAAGACGAACGACGACAATAAAAAAACTTTTTATAGCAGGCCTATTAGTGATCAGACGAAAGTCATTGAGAGTCATTGCATAATTACGTAACGCTCGAGGGCGGGTGGGTGCTGTGCTACAAAACGATACGAAACGTAGCGGAGGTTGGTGGGTTGGCCGGACGTACGTTACGTAACACTTTTTGTTTTGAAGCTATTTAGTAGGCCCATAATTGTATAAAAATAGTCTGTCTATTATATATATATATATATAATATTTTTTTGAACTTCGATTGCCTACTAGCCTTTTAGCCCAGTTTCTCTGGGTCTGAGTTTTGAACTTGGCTGGCGTGCGAATGTGTCTTTCTTAACTAACGCAGGCATCACCAGAACTCTTTAAGAAGCAGGTAGGCACATTTCGTGCGGCAGCTCGAGCGGATCCGTTCGTATTTGGTGGTCATTTGCATCTAGTATACGCCTACCCTATTTTCAGCTATTTGCATGTCAATCATCACGTGGTGATTAACTAATGCGCATTCAGATAATGCGATTGGAAATAGCGGTTGTTTTAATATCGAATAACAATTAGGCATATATTCATATTTCGGAAGTTGAATGTAGACGATTTGTCGTGTCATTTGCTTTGACTTGTTTTAACTTGACCTTGTTTTGACTTGAAGCCAACGGCGATCATAAGCCTACATATGACGCATATCAAACGGACTTGATCCTGATTTGCATAGGGGCCAATTGAATTTCGCCTCGCTTTCGTATGGCGTTTTAAATTAAACTTTCTAAAAATATTTATGTTAGCTGAGAAATTGGGAGAAGAACGTTTTGTAGAAATTTCATCATTTCGTCAGAGCCTTTGCGACTCAAAGAAAAACTTGATCTTTGGTTATGTATATATATATACACACATATATATATATAATCTGTGTCTAGAGTGGACGGGGCTATTGTGGAATTGCTTCCACCTTTGCAGGACTCTTCCGTGTTCGTCGTACTAGAATTCTAGGCTCACATAATTATGTGAATTCCTCTCAGATTCTGTCCTGACAAATAATTACTACAAACAAAATGTTAACTGACGTCGAAGCACGTACACTTTTGATCAAGGTGGACGGATACAAACTGGAACAAGTGGACTCATTTACATACTTGGGGAACAGAGTAACGAAGGACGGGGACTGCGCGAGTGAGGTAAAATCAAGATTAGCTATAGGAATGTCAGTCATGTTTAAGTTGGTAAGCCTCTGGAAGAATAAATCAGTCAGTACTAAAACCAAACTGCGACTCATGAAGGCCTTGGCGTGGCCAGTAGCAACGTATGGTTGTGAGGCGTGGAAAATAAAGAAAGAAGAAGAGAAACGCATACAAGCATTTGAGAACAAGTGCAAGAGGAAACTGCTCAGAATTCCATGGACAGAAATGGTGACAACCGAACAAGTGTATCAAATGGCGAAAGTTGACAGCAAACTGTTGGGTCACATCAAATTCAGAAAACTGCGGTACTTCGGGCACATCGTGAGACAGTCTAAAGACAGTATTGAGAACAGTGTAATGTTGGGTATAGTGGAAGGAAGCCGAAGTCGTGGAAGACCCAGAATCTGCTGGTTTGACAATGTCATGGAGTGGACTGGTTGAAGGGGCACAAGCTTAAAGAACATCGTACGAGACAGAAAGCATTGGACATCGCTCTCCCATTCACGTAGTCAACCGTCGCGAAGCGACGATGACGATGTGACATGACATGACGTACCTATATCACATACACGCACAGAATAATACATTCGAACAAACCTACTTTAACAAAATTAACGTATTTACACGAGCAAATGCACACATACAAGCCCTTATACACACATGCATACATACATACATACACAAGTACATGCATAAAGACTTGCACGTGTACTAACATGCAAACATATGCACACATAGGAGCACACTTGCTTGAAATTTGAGTCGACTCCGATTGTCTCGCATATTATATGAGAGACAATCGGAGTCAGTTCAAATTTCCCGCGCAGTTTCCCAATAAACAAGTTCATGCAGGATGGACACGCTTCAGTGATTCCAGGCAGATGTGCCCTTCGTAGTATAGGCCGTTCAAACAGCAGGATGTGGAGTCTCGAAGCTATGAGTTACGATACGTCACTGCCTCTGCAAACTTTAGTCCAGACAGCGTTTAATAGTTTCAGCTGATTTTAAAAAGGCACGAAAGATTAGAGATGGACTCCATGGATAACATGAACGGATTGCGAGAATTTGATCTGCTCTACGAGTGAGAGACTGAGAGAAACTTCCCGCGTGATTCTAGCCCACCACCATTCGGGAATTGTGAGTATCACGTGTCTGCATAGATCTGATATTTCACAGCGTAGATATCTTCATTCGATCAAATGTAGTGTGTATGTAAATCTTCTAAAATTACTCAGCATCCACCACGTCCTTATTTCATCAGCGCTATGTCAAATGAAAGTGTTATAGAGAAGTAAGAGAACTATGCGAATTGTTTCATATTCAACATTTGACATTCGGGGTTTCAAAAATAAAATTATAATGATTGGCATCGGCATGGGCATCATTTTGAAAAGGATGTCCTGTAAAACTAAGCCCGAAGGTAATAGGTATGGAGACTAACTTTGGCACTGCATGTTTTTTCTACTGTTAGATTTGGTACATTAAAATGGCATCTTCTACATGTTTGATCATAGAAACACCATTTCACATAAGTCGACTTTAACTGTCGGGCAGCCATTCAAGACGTCAATCACATTCACAAAACAGAAGGAATGAAGACACTAAACTTAACACCAGGGTCTCAAATCTCGATCTGCGTGACAGCGCTCCTTAATAGCCAGTACTGTAAGAAGAGCTTTATAAATTCCCGGAATGGACCTGCCCGGGACATTTTGATCAATTCCGGGATTGTCCGGGTCAATTCTTGCTCTTTTTGATGCTAGCTATCGACTATTCGACTCAGTTGACCTCTAGTTTTTCCATGGCTAATGTATGGGAATCAGAGAATCAAAATTCTGCATAGATATTTTTATACGATTAAAAATAATATAGACATAGAAACTTTAATAAATGGTGTTTCAAAAATAGAAATAAAATTCCTAGGATTTGCGGTAATTCGAATGAAATATGATGAGATTAGACCTAAATCGGGCTCATGCAGCTCCTCTTTACCATAATAAACTGAAATCGATTCTCAAGTACTCTAAATTTTTCGATTTTCCAGAAAACCATTATCTGTTGAGTTGATCAGTGGATCGGCGAATGAGTGGATCCTCGGGTGAGTTCATAGATTGGTGGGTGGATCAGTTGGTGGATCGGTGGGTGGATTGATCCGCGAGTAGGTTGATCGGTGGGTCGGTGGCTTGATCAGCGGGTGGGTTAATTAGTGGATGGGTTGATCAGTGGGTGGGTTGATCGGTGGGTTGGTTGATCGGTGGGTATGTTGATCGGTGGGTGGATTAATCCGCGGGTGGGTTGATCGGTGGGTGGGTTGATTAGTGGGTGGGTTGATCGGTGGGTGGGTTGATCGGTGGATGGATTAATCCGCGGGTGGGTTGATCGGTGGGTGGGTTGATCGGTGGGTTGGTTGATCGGTGGGTGGATTAATCCGCGGGTGGGTTAATCGGTGGGTGGGTTGATCAGTGGGTGGGTTGATCGGTGGGTGGGTTGATCGGTGGGTGGGTTGATCGGTGGGTGGATTAATCCGCGGGTGGGTTGATCGGTGGGTGGGTTGATCGGTGGGTGGGTTGATCGGTGGATGGATTAATCCGCGGGTGGGTTGATCGGTGGGTGGGTTGATCGGTGGGTTGGTTGATCGGTGGGTGGATTAATCCGCGGGTGGGTTGATCTGTGGGTGTGTTGATCGGTGGGAGGGTTGATCGGTGGGTGGGTGGGTGGGTTGATCGGTGGGTGGGTTGATCGGTGGGTTGGTTGATCGGTGGGTTGGTTGATCGGTGGGTGGATTAATCCGCGGGTGGGTTGATCGGTGGGTTGGTTGATCAGTGGGTGGGTTGATCGGTGGGTTGGTTGATCAGTGGGTGGGTTGATCGGTGGGTTGGTTGATCAGTGGGTGGGTTGATCAGTGGGTGGGTTGATCGGTGGGTTGGTTGATCGGTGGGTATGTTGATCGGTGGGTGGATTAATCCGCGGGTGGGTTAATCGGTGGGTGGGTTGATCAGTGGGTGGGTTGATCGGTGGGTGGGTTGATCGGTGGGTGGGTTGATCGGTGGGTGGATTAATCCGCGGGTGGGTTGATCGGTGGGTGGGTTGATCAGTGGGTGGGTTGATCGGTGGGTGGGTTGATCGGTGGATGGATTAATCCGCGGGTGGGTTGATCGGTGGGTGGGTTGATCGGTGGGTTGGTTGATCGGTGGGTGGATTAATCCGCGGGTGGGTTAATCGGTGGGTGGGTTGATCAGTGGGTGGGTTGATCGGTGGGTGGGTTGATCGGTGGGTGGGTTGATCGGTGGGTGGATTAATCCGCGGGTGGGTTGATCGGTGGGTGGGTTGATCGGTGGGTTGGTTGATCGGTGGGTGGATTAATCCGCGGGTGGGTTGATCTGTGGGTGTGTTGATCGGTGGAAGGGTTGATCGGTGGGTGGGTGGGTTGATCGGTGGGTGGGTTGATCGGTGGGTTGGTTGATCGGTGGGTTGGTTGATCGGTGGGTGGATTAATCCGCGGGTGGGTTAATCGGTGGGTGGGTTGATCAGTGGGTGGGTTGATCGGTGGGTGGGTTGATCGGTGGGTGGGTTGATCGGTGGGTGGATTAATCCGCGGGTGGGTTGATCGGTGGGTGGGTTGATCGGTGGGTGGGTTGATCGGTGGGTGGATTAATCCGCGGGTGGGTTGATCGGTGGGTGGGTTGATCGGTGGGTGGGTTGATCGGTGGGTGGGTTGATCGGTGGATGGATTAATCCGCGGGTGGGTTGATCGGTGGGTGGGTTGATCGGTGGGTTGGTTGATCGGTGGGTGGGTGGGTGGGTTGATCGGTGGGTGGATTAATCCGCGGGTGGGTTGATCGGTGGGTGGGTTGATCTGTGGGTGTGTTGATCGGTGGGAGGGTTGATCGGTGGGTGGGTGGGTGGGTTGATCGGTGGGTGGGTTGATCGGTGGGTTGGTTGATCGGTGGGTTGGTTGATCGGTGGGTGGATTAATCCGCGGGTGGGTTGATCGGTGGGTTGGTTGATCAGTGGGTGGGTTGATCGGTGGGTTGGTTGATCAGTGGGTGGGTTGATCGGTGGGTTGGTTGATCAGTGGGTGGGTTGATCGGTGGGTGGGTTGATCGGTGCGTGGGTTGATCGGTGGGTGGGTGGGTGGGTTGATCGGTGGGTTGGTTGATCAGTGGGTGGGTTGATCGGTGGGTTGGTTGATCAGTGGGTGGGTTGATCGGTGGGTTGGTTGATCAGTGGGTGGGTTGATCGGTGGGTGGGTTGATCGGTGCGTGGGTTGATCGGTGGGTGGGTGGGTGGGTTGATCGGTGGGTTGGTTGATCGGTGGGTTGGTTGATCGGTGGGTGGATTAATCCGCGGGTGCGTTGATCGGTGGGTGGGTTCATCGGTGGGTGGGTTGATCGGTGGGTGGGTTGATCGGTGGGTGGGTTGATCGGTGAGTGGGTTGTTCCGTGGGAGGATTGATCCGCGAGTAGGTTGATATGTGGGTCGGTGAATTGATCCGCGAGTAGGCTGATCGGTGGGTTGGTGGATTGTTCCGCAGGTGGGTTGATTAGTGGATGAGTTTATCGGTGGGTGGGTTGGTGGATCGGTCGGTGGGTTGATCGGTGGGTGTATTGATCCGTGGGTGAATCTGTGGGTGGGGTGATCGGTGGGTTGGTTGTTCGGTGGGTGGATTGATCGTACAGTGGGTTGATCGGTGGGTGGGTTGATCGATGGGTGGTTGGGTTGATCGGTGGGTGGGTTGATCGGGGGGCGGGTTTTGCGGTGGGTGGACTGATCGGTGGGTTGGTTGATCGGTGGGTGGGTTGATCAGTGGGTGGGTTGATCGTTGGGTTGGTTGATCGGTGGATGGATTAATCCGCGGGTGGGTTGATCGGTGGGTGGGTTGATCGGTGGGTTGGTTGATCGGTGGGTGGATTAATCCGCGGGTGGGTTAATCGGTGGGTGGGTTGATCAGTGGGTGGGTTGATCGGTGGGTGGGTTGATCGGTGGGTGGGTTGATCGGTGGGTGGATTAATCCGCGGGTGGGTTGATCGGTGGGTGGGTTGATCGGTGGGTGGGTTGATCGGTGGGTGGGTTGATCGGTGGATGGATTAATCCGCGGGTGGGTTGATCGGTGGGTGGGTTGATCGGTGGGTTGGTTGATCGGTGGGTGGATTAATCCGCGGGTGGGTTGATCTGTGGGTGTGTTGATCGGTGGGAGGGTTGATCGGTGGGTGGGTGGGTGGGTTGATCGGTGGGTGGGTTGATCGGTGGGTTGGTTGATCGGTGGGTGGATTAATCCGCGGGTGGGTTAATCGGTGGGTGGGTTGATCAGTGGGTGGGTTGATCGGTGGGTGGGTTGATCGGTGGGTGGGTTGATCGGTGGGTGGATTAATCCGCGGGTGGGTTGATCGGTGGGTGGGTTGATCGGTGGGTGAGTTGATCGGTGGGTGGATTAATCCGCGGGTGGGTTGATCGGTGGGTGGGTTGATCGGTGGGTTGGTTGATCGGTGGGTGGATTAATCCGCGGGTGGGTTAATCGGTGGGTGGGTTGATCAGTGGGTGGGTTGATCGGTGGGTGGGTTGATCGGTGGGTGGGTTGATCGGTGGGTGGATTAATCCGCGGGTGGGTTGATCGGTGGGTGGGTTGATCGGTGGGTGGGTTGATCGGTGGGTGGGTTGATCGGTGGATGGATTAATCCGCGGGTGGGTTGATCGGTGGGTGGGTTGATCGGTGGGTTGGTTGATCGGTGGGTGGATTAATCCGCGGGTGGGTTGATCTGTGGGTGTGTTGATCGGTGGGAGGGTTGATCGGTGGGTGGGTGGGTGGGTTGATCGGTGGGTGGGTTGATCGGTGGGTTGGTTGATCGGTGGGTTGGTTGATCGGTGGGTGGATTAATCCGCGGGTGGGTTGATCTGTGGGTGTGTTGATCGGTGGGAGGGTTGATCGGTGGGTGGGTGGGTGGGTTGATCGGTGGGTGGGTTGATCGGTGGGTTGGTTGATCGGTGGGTTGGTTGATCGGTGGGTGGATTAATCCGCGGGTGGGTTGATCGGTGGGTTGGTTGATCAGTGGGTGGGTTGATCGGTGGGTTGGTTGATCAGTGGGTGGGTTGATCGGTGGGTGGGTTGATCAGTGGGTGGGTTGATCGGTGGGTTGGTTGATCGGTGGGTATGTTGATCGGTGGGTGGATTAATCCGCGGGTGGGTTAATAGGTGGGTGGGTTGATCAGTGGGTGGGTTGATCGGTGGGTGGGTTGATCGGTGGGTGGGTTGATCGGTGGGTGGATTAATCCGCGGGTGGGTTGATCGGTGGGTGGGTTGATCAGTGGGTGGGTTGATCGGTGGGTGGGTTGATCGGTGGATGGATTAATCCGCGGGTGGGTTGATCGGTGGGTGGGTTGATCGGTGGGTTGGTTGATCGGTGGGTGGATTAATCCGCGGGTGGGTTAATCGGTGGGTGGGTTGATCAGTGGGTGGGTTGATCGGTGGGTGGGTTGATCGGTCGGTGGGTTGATCGGTGGGTGGATTAATCCGCGGGTGGGTTGATCGGTGGGTGGGTTGATCGGTGGGTGGGTTGATCGGTGGGTGGGTTGATCGGTGGATGGATTAATCCGCGGGTGGGTTGATCGGTGGGTGGGTTGATCGGTGGGTTGGTTGATCGGTGGGTGGATTAATCCGCGGGTGGGTTGATCTGTGGGTGTGTTGATCGGTGGGAGGGTTGATCGGTGGGTGGGTGGGTGGGTTGATCGGTGGGTGGGTTGATCGGTGGGTTGGTTGATCGGTGGGTTGGTTGATCGGTGGGTGGATTAATCCGCGGGTGGGTTGATCGGTGGGTTGGTTGATCAGTGGGTGGGTTGATCGGTGGGTTGGTTGATCAGTGGGTGGGTTGATCGGTGGGTTGGTTGATCAGTGGGTGGGTTGATCGGTGGGTGGGTTGATCGGTGCGTGGGTTGATCGGTGGGTGGGTGGGTGGGTTGATCGGTGGGTTGGTTGATCGGTGGGTTGGTTGATCGGTGGGTGGATTAATCCGCGGGTGCGTTGATCGGTGGGTGGGTTGATCGGTGGGTGGGTTGATCGGTGGGTGGGTTGATCGGTGAGTGGGTTGTTCCGTGGGAGGATTGATCCGCGAGTAGGTTGATATTTGGGTCGGTGAATTGATCCGCGAGTAGGCTGATCGGTGGGTTGGTGGATTGTTCCGCAGGTGGGTTGATTAGTGGATGAGTTTATCGGTGGGTGGGTGGGTGGATCGGTCGGTGGGTTGATCGGTGGGTGTATTGATCCGTGGGTGAATCTGTGGGTGGGGTGATCGGTGGGTTGGTTGTTCGGTGGGTGGATTGATCGTACAGTGGGTTGATCGGTGGGTGGGTTGATCGATGGGTGGTTGGGTTGATCGGTGGGTGGGTTGATCGGGGGGCGGGTTTTGCGGTGGGTGGACTGATCGGTGGGTTGGTTGATCGGTGGGTGGGTTGATCAGAAGGTATGTTGATCGACTGGTGAATTGTTCGGTTTGTGTTATTCTTTAATCGAATGAATATATGTGAGTAGAACTATGGTTGAAATAACTTATTACATTTTAGGAAGCAGACTTTTTACCTGCAAAATCCCAACTAGGTAATCTTCACCAAAATGGAGCGAATGGTTGAAGGGTGAATGTGAGGGCAAAGAAAATGGAAGGAAGGAAGGGAGGGCGAGGGCAAAATGGAGGAAAGGGATAAATGGCGTGGAGGAAAAGATCACATGGAGGAAGGGAGGGTGAGGGCAAAAATGACGAAAGGGAGGAAGAGAGTAAATGGCGGAAAGGGAGGACGAGATGTTGCCCTCAACCTCTCATTCCATAATGTTAGTTCATTTCGCTTCTCTGGGTAGCGCCATATATGCCGTAATATACGATGTCTATTTAACACCATATATTTAGTTCAGTTCCATTCGCTAGGTGGCGATACGTATACGGTGTCTATTTACACGATGTGATTAATTCACGTCCATTCGCAAGGTGGCGCAATGTACATGGTGTCTATTTAACACGATATAATTAGTTCACGTCCATTCGCTCTGTGGCGCAATTTATACGGTGATTATTTAATATGATATAATTAGTTCACTTTCCTCCATTTGCCCTCAAACTCCCTTTTCACCAGTTCGCAAATGTGCGGACGGACAGTATTTGTTGCTGTCTAACGACACTGTGTGATAACAAAGCTTCATCAACGTCGCCCTCCTCTTTCATCCAAGCCTATTACGATTGCTGTTACGGTTGCTGTCATTGATGCTACGATTGCTGTTATTGCTTTTATTACTGCTAAGATTGCTGTTCGGTTTGCTGTCTCAATGTTTTGAGCTACGCCATTGCGTCTTCGGAATATAGATATCACAGACAGTATTTCATACATAGTTTAAGTTGCTGTTACGATTGCTGCTACGGTTACTGTTATTAATATTACGATTGCTACTACGATTGCTCTTCAGTCTGCTGTTATTGCTGTTACCGTTGCTGTTACGGTTGCTGCTATTGCTGTTACGTTTGGAGGAAAAGAAGGAAGAGAGCAAATGGAGGAAAGTAGGGTGATGGCAATCCTCACTCTTACTTTCGACCAGTCGCCGTATCTATATTAGGCCACCTAGCGAATAGAGAGATGAACTCATTTTAACACGTTAAATAACCGCCGTTTATATGGCGACACCTAGCGAATCGAAATAAGCCAATTCCTCATCCTCCTTTTCCACCATTTGCCGTCATTCTCCCTTTTTCTATATTTTGCTCTCTTCTTCCTCTTCCTCCCTTTTGCCGCCATCCTCCCTTTCCTCCATTATGCTCTCTTCCTCCCTTTCCTCAATTGCTCTCTTCATTTCCTGTCTACATTTTCCCTCGACATCCCTTTTCCTCCATGTGCTCTCTTCCTCTCTTTCCTCCACTTGCTCTCACTCTCCGTTTACTCCATGAGCTCTCTTTCTCCCTTTTTGCAGTGATTCGAGTAAAATATGAAGATACTATCTGAAACTAAACTGGGTCACACACATAAATACATAGTAAGGAACATACATGCAAACATATGGAAACATACATGCAGCAATAGGGGCCTACATTCCACGAATAAATACATGGGAGAGTATAATGCCAGACAATCTGATTCCAGTCAACTTTCCCGCGCAGATAAACTGCGTAATATAATTATCAATTGAGCAGCTGATGTAGGGATGGACACGCTTCAATGATTCCAAGCAGGTGGCCACTCATAGTAGGCTATAGCCTATACGCCATTTCAATAACCTGTGGAGTCTCGATGTTTTGTGTAACGCCAGTGCCTCTGCGGAATCTAGCAAAAGCAGTATTTAATAGTTTAATTTGATTTTGTTAAAGATGTCAGATGAACTCGAAGCATGACGTGAATGGATGGTAAGACTGTGATCCGTTTTCCTGCGCACGAGTGAAGAAAAAAAGGAAGAAAACTGCCGCGTGGTTCTACCCTACTATCATCCGGGAACTGTGAGTACCACGTGTTTGCATAGATACATTCATCCGCTGAAAAGTAACAGCGCTATAAAAAAATTGATGTTGAGAAATTTATATAGCGCTATTTGAACAGGCAGTGTGACTTTTGCCCCAGCTGGTGTTGCAGTGGTTTATAGGCCTATAAGCATCACAATTCTGCATAGCTATCTTCATTCGATGAAAGAACAATAAATAGTGATATTGACATTTGAAGCTTTCACAATAAAGATTAAAATGATGTAATTTTGCCGTAATTCGATTAACTTGACTTGTCCTTCCTCTGTTCCTCATTAATGCGGATCTGAGACCAGAGCCAAAGACGTCCTTTTCCTCCATCTCACTCTGTCCCGCGCACTCCTAATGCAATCCGCTCTCGGCAAATCTCACCCACTCCTCGATGTCATCCATCCATCGTCTTCTAAGTCTACCCCGTGCTCTTTTACCATCCACGTAGCCGTGTAGTATGGAGGCCGGCAAGCCGTCCGCTCGGACAATGTGCCCGAAATAGTTCAACTCCCTTCCCTTCACCACCTCCAATGTTCTATGGTCCGGTTGTACTTTCTGCAGTATGGACTGATTTGTTCTGTGCTCCCTCCTGTTGACTTTCAGCATCCTTCTATACGTCATCATTTCGAAAGCTGATATTCTTTTGCCTTGCGCCTTCAGTGTCCATGTCTCGCACCCATACATTGCCACCGACCACACCATCGTCCTCATAACTCTTGCCTTCAACCAAGTGCAATTTATTTCAGCACACTTGGTCTGAGTCTAGGACCTCTAGGCCTTGGTAAGATCTAGTTCTGTTTTTGTCTCGGTCCTGGTCAGGATCTCGGTCAGGCTCTGGGTCAAGGTCTTGGTGTGTCGTTCAGGGTCGGGTTGGGTCTTGGTCTTGCTCAGGATCTCGGTCTGCGTCACGGTCTTTGTCAGGGTGATGATCTTGGTGTTTGAAAGAGTCTCGGTCAGGGTCTCGGCCAAAATTTAGGTATGGGCTTCGGTCAGGGTCTCAGTCTGAGTCAGAGTCTCGGACTGGGTCTTATTCTAGGTCTGGGAGAAAGGCCTCGGTCTAGGTTTTGGTCTTGATATCGGTCTGGATTACGCAGTGATGGTCTTGGTCATGCTGGGGTTTTGGTCAGGGTTTCGGTCTTGATCTGGGTTTGGATCTCTGTCAGGGTGTCGATCCTACGTCTGTGTCGGGAGATCTTGAACCCGTCACGCTCTCAGAGTGGGCTTGAGTCAGGGATATGGTCTCGAGACCAAGACCGGAGAACTGCGGTCTTGGTCTTTAATGCATAGGTCTTGGTCTAGGTCTCGGACCATCGGTCTCGAATGCGTCGGTCTTAGTCTTAAAGGAACGGTCTTGGGATTGGCCTCTGTCTTAGCTTAGCGTTCTTGGTAATTTGCCGTATCAGAGTAATTTCTTTTATATATATTAAATTTTGAGATTGAGTACGTTAGTAAAAAACTGCAAGACTCTTTCGTTTTTTTGACGATAAAAGTCGTCTTCCTCTAAAGCTAATATTTTTCTCACAGCTTGTTTATGGGCCTATGGGCATCAACGAACTACAGAAATATCTTCATTTTATGAAGAAATTACAGAGATATTGACATTTTAGGCCTTCAACACATATTTTTACAGTGGATAAATATTGATTTTTGTCCTTAGTTGGGTTAATATAGGTTCTGTTCATCATAATAACCTATTTGAAAGTGATTTCAAAAAAAATTTAAATTTCTCAATTTCTCAAGAAAATCGTAATATCGATGTTATTTTTTCATCGATTGAAGATATCATTGCAGATCTGTGATGCTTGTAGACCCACAAACATGCTGCTTCGGTTTGGAGACGGTCGATTTTTTTGCGCGAAAAAACCGATGGACTAACCATCATCGATTTTTTCGGACAAAAGTCGACCTTCTCCAAACTGAATAATTTTTTCACAGCTTCTTTATGAGTCTATGGGCAACAGCGGACTGCAGAAATATCTTCACTTGATGAAGAAATAACAGAGATATTGACATTTTAAGTTGTAAAAAATATAAATAAAATTATATAAATAAGATGATTTTTGACCTCAATTGGTTTCATATAGCTTCTCTTTATCATAATAAACTATTTTAAAGTGACTCCCAAAAATTTAAAAATTTCTTGATTTTTTGATAGAACCTTGACCGTCTTTTAAGGATATATATCTGATGAAGGGGTGGATTATTCACATGGCAGTCTTAACCTCGATGAGGCTCTTTGCTTGACCTCCCAGATTTTGACCTGGAACTGAAGCAGAAGAAGAAGCTTTGTCATTGCTGACTTTACTTGATAAAGTGGGGGATTTCGCTTAGTGCCTTGGTGAGGTTCTAATAAGGTGCTATATCAATTGGCAAATGCATATATGCATGCTAAGGAAGCCCTCCCTGGCATGGCTTTTGTGGGCCCTGGACTGATAGCCTTAGTATGCATGTATGTTGAGTTCAGTGTAAAATAATTGTGAGTTGAGAAGAACCAAGACATTTGATACTGATCTGCATCTTGCATATATTATTCAGTTTCCCATAACATAGCATAACTGCATTTGAAACAAATTCCAGTTGACCTGTGTAACAGCATCACACACAACTGCAAAGTCAACAGCAACCCTGCCACAGTTAAGTCTCAACCATAAACATAATATAAGTCACATTTACAATTCTCAGTGTTCAACATTGGATCAAAGTGTTCCATAAGGGTATTTTGCCAGCATCGAGTGTCTAATGAAGAGTTCGTCTTTGATTTCAGATGAAAGTCGTTTCCACAGAATCGGAGGAGGGAATGAATGTGGTGCTGCCTGTCGAGTATGCTGGTTCCAAACTCTCTTGTGGTCGGCCAAGACTCGGACGACACTTCCGAGACCGGTCACTGCAAGCAGCTACAACAAGAATAACAATGCCTGCTATCAAACTGAATCACTTCCTAAATCACAATCAACAGTTTGCACTCATTATAGCCAAGCTGACTAGGGGCACATGTGCCCCTAGCCAGTTTGGCTATAATGAGCAAAGTGTTGACTGTGATTTAGGAAGTGATTCAGTTTGATAGCAGGCACACTTAAGATCAAATATATACTAAAGTGTGTTCATATATTCATTCATTTCGAAAATTCATATAGCTCCCCTTCAAGAAACCCACTCAGATGCGCAATATAGCGTCTCTTTATCATAATAAACTATTTTAAAGCTCTACCTTACCACCCACAGTTTGCTCATTATAGCCGAGCTGGCTAAGGGCACAGATGGAGTATAAGAGCTTATACTCCATCTGTGCCCTTAGGGGTGTTAAGATAAAGCTCTCTATCTTGCCACCCCCTCCCAGTTTGCTCATTATAGCCGAGCTGGCTAGTTGCTCATTATAGCCGAGCTGGCTTGTTTGCTCATTATAGCCGAGCTGGCTTGTTTGCTCATTATAGCCGAGCTGGCTTGTTTGCTCATTATAGCCGAGCTGGCTTGTTTGCTCATTATAGCCGAGCTGGCTTGTTTGCTCATTATAGCCGAGCTGGCTAAGGGCACAGATGGAGTATAAGAGCTTATACTCCATCTGTGCCCTTAGGGGTGTTAAGATAAAGCTCTCTATCTTGCCACCCCCTCCCAGTTTGCTCATTATAGCCGAGCTGGCTAGTTGCTCATTATAGCCGAGCTGGCTTGTTTGCTCATTATAGCCGAGCTGGCTTGTTTGCTCATTATAGCCGAGCTGGCTTGTTTGCTCATTATAGCCGAGCTGGCTTGTTTGCTCATTATAGCCGAGCTGGCTTGTTTGCTCATTATAGCCGAGCAGGCTTGTTTGCTCATTATAGCCGAGCAGGCTTGTTCGCTCATTATAGCCGAGCAGGCTAGTTTGCTCATTATAGCCGAGCTGGCTAGTTTGCTCATTATAGCCGAGCAAAAACTAAAACCGTATTTCTACCCCATTGAGGATTTTAATGCCCAACGTAATAAAAACAAAGTTTAAATTAATGTTTTGCTTTGCTTTCAGTGTCTAGAGAAGCTCCAGCTCCGACAGCGGAGAAAGTTCGTGAGAGAAGTCTTCATAACATCATGGACCGATTTATGAAGAAACTGCTCTACATAAGACTATGAACATGGACTTATGCTAATAAGAACGAACAATTACTTTTCTCTAAAGAGATGTTTCCTGAGATTATTTACAAATATTACTTCCAAATAATAAATGACTTTGGCTTCTTAAATTACCTGTCTTCTTCTGTGTTTGGATCTTCTAATCGGTTTCCAAGTTGTAGGATTTTGTAGTAGTCTGTCAAAAGAAATGACATTAAGTGCCCAATATAAGTATGGCTTCATCGACTTTGTCATAATATACCATTTTTAAGCAATTCTGGCTTACTTTAAAAGTTCTCTAGTTTTCAAGAAAACCGTAATGTCTATATCTTGGTTATTCTTTCACTGAATGAAGATATCTGAGCAGATCTGTGATGCTTATAGGCCCATACACAAGCTGTAAAAAACCTATTCGCTTTGGAGGAGGTCGGCTTTTTCGCTCGAAAAAACCGATGGACTAACCATCGATATTTTTGGACGAAAAAGTCAACCTTCTCCTTCTTCTTCTCCTTCTTCAACCTTCTAATTTTTTAGCAGCTCGTTTATGGGCCTATAGGCATCAACAGACTGCAAAAATATATTCATTTAATAAATAAAATAACAGAGACATTGACATTTTTATATTAACAACAGAAATTTTGGGGGGGAAATATCATGATTTTTAACCCATATCGGATTTATATAGATTCTGTTTATCATAAAAAACTATTTTAAAGAGATTCCCAAAAACTTTAAAATTTCTCAATTTCTCAATAAAACCGTAATATCTCTATTATTTTTTCATCGATTGAAGATATCTTTGCAAATCTGCGATGTTTGTAGACCCATAAACATGCTGCTTTGGTTTGAAGAAGGTCGATTTTTTTGCACAAAAAAACCGATGGACTAACCATCATGGATTTTTTCGGACAAAAAAATCGACCTTCTCCAAACCGAATAATTTTTTCACAGCTTGTTTATGAGTCTATGGGTAACAGCGGACTGCAGAAATATCTTCACTTGATGAAGAAATAACAGAGATATTGACATTTTAAGCGGTAAAAAATAAAAGTAAAATCATGTAAATATGATGATTTTTGACCTCAATTGGGTTCATAGAGCTTCTCTTTGTCATAATAAACCATTTTAAAGTGATTATCAGACAGTTTAAAATTTCTCAATTTTTCAAGAATACTGTATGAAATCAAAAAAACTCAAATTACGTACTTGCTACCTACTAACTTAATTAAACTGGATCAATCTTTAAATCATATTTCTCAAATCACTTACTTACTAACTCACTCAAATTGTGTCAATCTTTAAATTACACTCATATTACAGACTAACAAACTGACTCAAACTGTATCAATCTTTAAATCACACTTAAATAACTTACTAACTTACTCACACTGAATTAGTCTTTAAATCACACTCAAACTACTTACTATCTGAATCAATCTTTTTATCATATAACTCAAAAAACTTACTTACTAACTTACACTGAATTAATCTTTAACTCACACTCAACCTACTTACTATCTGAATCAATTTTAAATCATATAACTCAAATTACTCACTTACTAACTCACTCAAATCGAATTAATCTTAAAATCACACCTAAATCACTTACTTACTACCTATTCTCAAACTGAATCAATCTTGAAATCACAATCAAATTACTTACTAACCGATTTCCTCAAACTGAAGAAATCTTTAAACTACACTCAAATTACTTACTTACAAACTTAACCAAACTGAATCAATCTTTAAATCACACTCAAATAACCTACTTAGTTACCAGCTTATTCAAACTGAATCAATCTTTAACTCATACTCAAATTACTTACTTACTAACTTAATAATTTTGAACTGAATCAATCTTTCAATCACAATCAAACTACTTACTTACTAACTACTACCAAACTGAATCAAACTTTAAATCATACACCAAATAGAATAAATCTCTAAATTACACTCAAATTACTTGCTAACTAACTTACTCAACCTCAATCAATCTTTAAATCACACTTAACTAACTTACTAACCACTCTCAAAATGAATCAAACTTAAAATCACACTCAAATTACTAACTTACTAACTACTCTCAAATTTAGTCAATCGTTAAACCATGCTCAAATTACTTACTTATCTACTCTCAAACTCAATCAATCCTAAAATCATACTCAAATTGAATCGATCCTTGAATAACATAGCAGTAAAATTAAGCCCCAAATTACACTAAATTCAAGCCCAAATGAAATTCAATCAAAAGTTGATATCATATCAAGAACAGAGACCAGAAATACAACACTCGATACTTTGAATTGTGACCATCAACCATGGCTTCAATAACTGAAGCAAATAAAATAATATGAAAAATTCTGACATTTACAAGCATCCCAAAACTTTGGCCATAATGCTAAACAGTATCATCAATTCAGGAACCAAATTATACATTTCCTCACCTCAATGCTCATGGGTGCTCAATATCTACATACAGGGTGTTAATGGCTAGTTAAAGCCCATCTACTTCTCGCCTCAAAGCAGTTGGCATGCTTAAAAATCACCCTGAAGTAAGCCAGGGAGACATTTCAGCTTCATTTTTATAGTGGAAGGGTGGGGTGGATGCCATGTATTCCATACTTCCTGCTCTGAAATACTTGCTGTATGAGAACCTTGAACAAGACCTCTGCTGACACAAATTCAGAACCAACGACTTATCCGTGTGGTCATATATTCAGCCAGGAACAAATATCGTAAATAAATAAAAATAAATAAATTAAAATAGTAACAATAAAAAGATAAAAGAAAAACAACAACGATAACAAGAGAAATAATAATAATAATAATGATAACAATAATAATAATAGTAATAGTGATATTAAAAGTGCCACTGACTAGATATCTTGATGGGGTGCTACATAAATGTTCCATTACATTACATTGCTACTAGTATTAATAATACAAGTAATGGTAATAATTACCTTATTATGGCGAACGAGAAGCTGTTCACCGATGCCCTATGACGGGTTCTCGAATCCTCGATAGACGTACTTCATCCGCGTGTATTGTCTCGTGTGGTTGAGGTCTTTGAGGCCGGCCTCCATCTTGTTGGCCTTGACTGACATCAGAAGCTTTATCATGGACTGCAACGCTCTGTCCTGAAGAAAATAAAACAAATAGTTTACTTATTTGAACAGCAGAACTCAGCAATGACAGGTCATGAGTAGATATCTTGAAGGGGCGCTACTCAAGTGCTCGATTACATTACATGGCTAAACTTAACCCCTTTAGCGTGTAATTATTTTTTCTACACATGTGCAATTATTTTTTAGGTAGGCCTATATTGATTAGGCCTATAGGTAGGCTGATATTTGCAAGTGTATATATGCAATAGCCCATCACTGCTCTGAGAAACATAACAATAATCATATTTAGTCTTAAAATAAGCATTATTGCCAAACTTTATTATGATTTTCAGACAATAAATGATGTAAAATAGGGCAAAATGCAACCCATCTCTTGACCACACAAGCGGTGAACGGATTTCAGCAATCTTTACTAATCCTTTACTTATCTGTAATAATTATTTTTCTGAAACAGTAATGTAATTGCAACACTCATTTTGGAACAGTCAATCAGTAGTCATTAGTGACCTTATTTGTGCTACTCAAATACTCTGCGGAATATCATCACCGACAAGCAGTGACTTTCTGGCCCCTGGGTACTTTACTCGGGGTGTGAGACCACCAGCATGAAGTCGCTGGTGACTCATCTCTCCTTCTGTTCACCACTTGTTGTAATGGAGATGTATTAACTTTCATTTGTTCAATATTCTTGGTAAGACAATCTAAACACTTCACGATGTGTTGTACGTGAAGTTATTCGCATAATTTTGGTCGATGGCAGTATCCCGATATTTGAACGTAATGTCATTGATTAGTTGGAAGACATATTTAGCTAATGGCAGGAACTGAGGAAGAACATTAATCTCAGGACTGCGCCTTCTCCGCTGATGCTCTTGCAAAACACTGTACCACCAAAATTCAATCTGTTAGAGCTGACACCACGGGACTGCCTCTACCTGAATTCATCTCTACTGACTGCACTCTCAAGACCTTAAGTGAGGTAACTTCTGCTGAGCTACGGACCATCATCATGTCTTCCGCTGCAAAGTCATGTGAGCTCGACCCTTCACCAATGTTCTAGCTGCATGAGTTCATTGAGGTAGGGTGACCACATTTCTCTTCTGCCATTTCGGGACACCACATTTTCTAAACTAAATCAAATTCAATTGGAAACTGGGTTCATTGGAATGAGCGCTATACTTGACCAATGACACAGCTGAAATCCATTTCAAACGTTTTGAACTAAAATGCATCCATTTGAAGATTTTTAATTATAGACTCTAATTTCAAGAAGGCAAATGTTACATGATCAAGTAAGTTAATTATTTTGAAAATTGGAGTCTTATAATGGCAGAGTGCACCACTACGGCGACGATGCAAATAGGACCAAGACCATCAATCAACACACCTCAAGTGACTGCAACTCAGGGCATATCCAAAGCCTACTGGTCCAAGCTACTAACAGAATGCCCGGGCAGCATCATGCCACCCCTATCCTAAAATAACTGCTTTGGCTAAAATAATTGGGAATCCACAACCAAGTCCTATCACCAACTTGCAACTCCCTACTGCAAGTTCAAATTTGCTCGTGAACTCTTTACCGTCCAGCCAACTCGCTCTACCCGATCCTCCTCCTGTCTCAGTCTTTCACTATCCCCGGTCACTTCTCATCCCAATTTCTCCAACCGAAGTATGTCCCACACTGCACCACGTCTCTGAAACGATAGACGACCTTCCTCTCGCATCTCATCAGTTCCTCTACACCATTGTCAATCAGTGGCCATTATCTGTCCTGATTCTTCTATCATACCTCGAACTTTCCACTCAGAACTGAAGTCTGGCCTCTTCAAAGAATAACCCTACCCACCTCAATTGATCCTGCACCTTTCAAATCTAAACGACATCCATCTTAGCAGCTGCTATGCCTCCTCTCACCCTCATGCAGGCACCCAGACTAGGACCTCACTCGAACAACCCTTTTGGACAACCCCTATGACTTGACGCGCGCTCGACAATTAATTAACCATGCTCTGCGCTTGGCCTCGAGTGACACTTAAAAAGTTTGAAGCTCACGATCATGATTACGATTAGACATAAACTTATTAGCACCTATTGGAGAATGTAGGCATATAATTATCGTTATAGAGAAAATCTAATCCGAGGGCGACAAGGAGACTAACTTTGGAACAGTGTGTTATTTCTACTGTCAGATATTAGAACATTAGGCCTAAATGGCATCTTCTACATTTTTGATCATAGACACACCATTCCGGGACGTTGCATTGTCCCGGAATGGACCTGCCCGGGACGCGGGACATCTTGATCAATTCCGGGACTGTCCCGGTAAATTCGGGACATGTGGTCAACCTACATTTGAGGATGTTCATCCGCTACTCATCTGCCTCCGGGTCCGATAGCCATCTAGTCAGTCGCCGGATCCTCATGGCAGCTCTCGTCCAAAAACCGGTCAACATCCACCTTCCTTGACTTTTATAAAAATAAGTGCAATTAGTCTAAAGATTCGTATGAAAGAAAATAAAACTTTCATAAACAACCACAAGCGTAGTAAACAACGCTGGTTTCCTGCCCTACGATGCGAATTCATAGATTATGTATTTGTATTAGAGCATCGAATAGTATTGCGCTTTTTTTTAGCTGCAACGATATGCAAAATGTAAACGCTTTTATAACACGGCCGTACATGATCTCGATCCAGCTCATTTTTCAACGAGAGTCTAACCGGTTGATATCTATCACCACCGCCCGTCCGTTTGAATGGCCTTATAAGGTCCCCGTGCAATGACTGTACTAATTAACAAGAGATTGAAATTTTTGAAATAAACCAGCATTATTGTAATACAAGTACCATAGAACTTGGATGTGCAACGCACGGGTGCCCAAAGGCTGAGTTTATGTTGTCCTTGCCTAATTGGCCTCAGGCTGTCGTTTCCGATCGTTGAGTAATGGATCGGTCTAGAATTGCCGCAGCTCGAGCATCGCGTGCCTATGCCTCTGTTGGCCCTTCGCTATGAAACAGCCTTCCTGCCGGAAGTCGTGCTGCAATCTTATCTGGTAGTAGCACAACTGTTTCTGCTCGTTCTCTTAACACTTTTTTCTCTAGGGGTTCTTCGCACTGGAAGCGCCTCTGATTAGGTTGTACTGCAAGATGCGCTTTATAAATCCCTAAATAGAATAGAATAAAACACTGGCGCGATAGCAGCAGAAAGCGTGATCGATTCTTGCTACCCCATAACTTCCATAAGGTTGACTAGTCCTTCAATTCGCTAGGCATTGTATTGGTTAAAATTGAAGTAGGAACTCAGTGATGATCATGAGCGTTCTCTAAATGAATAGTCCTGTTAGTAGACCCGAGTCGGGTTGGCAGCGGATTAAGTGACTGCTATAGTGACTGGGCGTCATTTAGGCCAACAATTGGAAGGTGGGGATCAGATCAGTTGGGGCAACTTGGGGAAGAATTCTTGAACAGACAAGTCTTCAGTTTGGAATGGAAAGTCCGAGGAATGAAAGATCCTGAGGCAGATGATGGAGGGTGATTGGCAACAATGGTGGAAGATAGTCACATCGGTGTCAAATACTTAAAATTGCCTGATTACAGTGGTTCGATACATACACATAATAAACAAAGACAGAAAAACCAAAAACCTAGAAACATACAAGGCGACAGAATATAAAACAGTTGGCAGAAAACGCATAAGACGGATAATTTTCATCAACTTCATGGACGATAAAATAACGCGGCCACCTAGCGAATGCAATCGATAAGGAACTGCTACACACGCATTCGCTAGGTGACAGCACAGTTTAAAAGGCGTGTGTGTAATAAGGTTATTTTAAAGTTTTAATGTTACATAAAGTTTATTAAGCAGGAATATAGTCTGTGATTGGGTTTACGGATCTGATTTTAATATTCTGTATTGTGCATGTCATAATTAGAAAATTATATTTGCGTACTTTAAGCTTCCTAAGAGCCCTGAACTCTCACTCTATATCCTCTTCTCTATTCTCTCCATCACTTACTATTCGGGATCATGAAGTCATCCTCGACTCGAAACTTTCTCTAAAACCTCAAATTGCTGCAATCTCCAGGGCATGCCTGTTTCATCTCCGGAGAATTCGACAACCTCGCTCTAATCTTGACTCTGCATCACTAAAAACACTGATACGCTGCCTTATCCTGACACGACTTTACTGCAACTCAGTACTCTATGGCCTCCCTGAATGCACACTGTTTCCGCTAACTAGAATATTGCATCAGGCTGCCCGACTGTGCCTTGGTCTCTTCTACCGAGACCATATCACACCTGCTCTTCGTTCTCTACACTGGCTTCCTGTCTGCGAGCGTATCTGCTACAAGCTGGCACTCCTCACGTATAGGTCATCTGCAGTCTTGTCGGTCCTCCAAGGTCACACTTTGTAGTTCTGTTAAAAGCCGTTCCTCTCTTAGATGAGCCTTTGCTGGAAAGTAAGTTGTCCATAATACATGTACACATCTTGTCTTCGGCCGGCGGTCATTCACTGTTGGCGGTCCCTCCATCTGGAACTCTCAGTGAGTCTGTCTTTCGCTCTAACCTGAAAACCTACCTCTTCCAGTCTGCCTATGACTCTTAATGGTTGCCCAGCTTCCCTGCTGAACTTTCTGTAAGGGAGGACATTATCAAATTACAGTTGTATTGTATTGTATGTACATATTTTTCGGGATCCCTTCCCCCACTCGTATTCATACTGTGCACCCGTATGCAAAATCGTCGAAATTCGAAAGCTTCCTCCCCCTCGCTGCGTACGTAATATGTGGACGGCTCCTCACGACACTAAACAGATATATGTTCACTCCGAAGCTAAATCAAATGATTATAATCCGACAAATTATAATTATCACAGTCTAGTCAATGAAAGCAGAGGTCAATGATTAAAGTAATAAGGCATAGGGTATGACGACCAGGTAAAAAAATTTCTACAGATAATTGCTCATTCGTTATATTATCATCGTCATCATCATCATCATCATCATCATCATCATCATCATCCTTATTATTACTATAGACAGTGAACAGAACTTAACAAGTTGAACGACTTTGTAGTGGGTCACTCAAGACAAAGCTTCCTCATCATTCTCCTGAGCAATGAAACTATTATTATCATTAATATCATCATCATTATCATGACTATTATTATCATCATTATTATCATGACTATTATTATCATCATTATTAATGATTATTATCATTATTAGTCCTATCATCATAATAATTATAATTATTATTACTACTTCGTTATTTAATTTCATTATCATTAATATAATTTCTTTGACTAGCGTTATCATTATTATAAATATTGTACTACTGCACTGTTTCTTCGCCATTTTTATAGGAATAGTCATGAAGAAGGATATTACAAGAGGTATTTGTCAGGCAATTTATGGCAAGGTAACTGCAGACGCTTTGTAATCCATACCATGCTGCACACAGAACGACACAACGAGACCAATTAATGCTAAGACATCAAACAAAGAAACAATTAAATTAAGAGATATCAGAGGTGTAGCCAATAACCAATCTCAAGGGGGTTGCGTTGGAAATGGTCACAGAGTACCGTATGTGGTCAGTTTTGAATAGTCACGAAAATACGAATACGAAAATTAATTAATGTAAGGTTTGAACTCGCAAACCCCATAAAAACACTCGGGAGAGATATGTGTATATACATTGGTAAGTAACATTCCAAGAAATGTTAGACCTGCAGAATGTTAAGCGATATGAAGAACAAGGCAAAAGACATTGGGGAATGTAAGTATGTATGTATGCATGCTCATTTGAAATGAGAGAGCATACATTAATTATGGATAAGGATGTCAACATCAATTTTTATGCACTGTCAATGACTCTAGTAATAAAAATACCCTCTGTACAAGTTCCCTTCATACAAAATAAACCTAACTCAAGAAAACTGATGTTTCCCCAGTCAACACCGACCGACTAATAAATGATCCCTGCGAATGTCCTAAACGAGCCCAGACCAACGGTGCAGATACGTGCCCCACCCAGCGGCATCCTGACCAGCAGGGGGCACACCATCACTCCCTAAAGAAAACAAAAACATAAATCTATTCAGTCATCATTAAATAAGTCTCACACAGTTTTGAAAGCAGATTCTTTTTTAATATAAAGTTAAGTTCCTCATTGCACATATAATATAATGTTTCATTTATGCATGCATGCAAGCATGCATCCATGCATCCATGCATCCATGCATCCATCCATTCATCCATTCATCATTCAACCTACCCATTTACCTATTCATATATCCACTCGTCCATTTTCATAGAGCAGTCATCCCTACATTTTTACACACCAAAAGCTATTATGCTTTTTATTGAGACTAATCTCTCAAATATCTTGAACCATTCATTACCATGTACTGGAAAATTACACAAAAATTGTGCCTGAAACCGATATAAAAATGTGGTGTAAAATGACAAGAAAACTGTGCTTGAAATCGATATAAAAATGCACTAGAAAATTACATGAAAATTATAATTGAAACCAATATAAAAACTGTACTGGAAAATAAAAAAAAATTTGTGGTTGAATATCATATAAAAAATTGCACTGGAAAATCACATGAAAATTGTGCTTGAAACCAATATAAAAATGTGCTGGAAAATGACAAGAACTGACCAGATGCAATTGCAGTCATTTTGTCCTTTTCATCCGGACTAAACTTGAGCATTGTCGTAAGGACTGGAATGAGTTGTAAACGTTCATCACCACTTTTCAATGTCATAAACTAAAACAAGTCATTAATCCAAAAAACAATTGATAAATAATCACCAGCAAGTTATTTTACCATGATAGAAATGATCAGTGTAGTTGCTCCCATGCGCTATGTTGAGAGGGGATTTCTTGTGGTTCCATTTGCCCATACAGCAAGTATGCAAAACTGTGTATTCTCAGTGGTAGGCCCTAAGGTTTTGAAAGGCCTATCTCTAGAGTTACAATTGTTACTTTTTATGGTCATTTGAAAACTTACCTTTTTGTACAGGCTGGAGTTGGGAGTGCCTTGAGTAGTTATCTTGAAAGGGCACCATATAAATCTTTGAATGAATGAATGATTAAGCTAGGAGCAGGGAATGAACTCCAAGAAATTAGGCATCATTCCACGTCTCACAATGATCTGGACAGGAAAATCTGCTCCCAAGTGCACATGTGCGCTCTAGATTAACTGATGAAAAAATGATTGGAAATTAAGTCATTATTGTTACTTTTGAACGCCCTAATGTACAATATACCCTGGGGAATAAGAGATTACCAAGAGCAGCGAATTTAAAATTTCTGGATTGTCAGGCCTTGTCTTTAGGGTCAGAAGGAAAGTGCCTTTGAAAGCAAAATTCAAACAAGTCCTTACAACAAAAACAAAACTTGAGAAATAGAAAAAGTCCCAAAGACAAGATTAGCTGGAATTCATTCAAGCGGTTAAAATTCTTTTTTTACCTTGTAGACAACATTCTTGAGATATTCCATGTTGGAGATGGCCGTCTCGCGCTCCTGATTCCGTTCCATTCGACGGATTTCGGTTTTCAGGATCGACGCTTGTTCAGTCAACCGTAACACGGTTGCCTCGCTTTCGTTTAGAATCTGCGCATATCATCATCGTTATCACTTTTATTATTACATATTATTATCATTATTATTGATATTAATAACATTATTATAGCAAGATGGCTTTGATCATGGTGGGATTTGAACCCCCCCCCTATCCAGAACCCCAATCACAATGCCATTCTTGAGAGGATAATGTTTGGAGAAGAGAAATCAAGTTTTGCAATGACCTCATTGTTACTATTATTACTATTATAATAACTATTATAATAACCATTATTGTTACATGTATTTGCCTATATTATCTCCATATGGAAGAGGTAAAACAGGCAGAGGTAACATATTTAATTGCATGTCTCTACAGAAGTAATAGCACTTTTAGAACACAGAAGAAGTACAGTAGTAGTGATGATGATGATGAGTACTCTGTCCGAAGGCAGGTCCATTGGCTTTACGCCAACCTGGGATGAGATGAGTGAGGTGGTTTCTCGTTGCCTTCCTCACAGATAATTATGGGTGAGCAACTCGTCCAAGGTCACTACGCAGTGACTCGGGGTGGGTTCAAACCTGCAATCCTCCGAACCCAAGGCACCAAACATCCCACTACGTCACCGCGCCCCAGTACAGTAGTAGTATATATATTATCAATGCTAGTAGCAATGGTGATAGCAGCGACTGTGGTGGTAATAAAGAAGTAAAAGTAGTGGAAAAAGAGCAGAACCTTAAGAAGTCCTGACACAGCCATGGGTATTACATGTTAGCGACTTCATTTTCTCAGCCCCGGCATACGATAGCGGGCGGCCAGTGCTCTCCCTGGCCGTCCCATCTTCCGACTGACAGCGTACGGTAGGTGCACTCTTGACTATGGGGCACGAGTGGAGCAGAAATCTCGAACCAAATCTCTCCTCTGGTACAGATTTGAACCCCTGACCACCCAATTTACAGTCCAGAACACCAATCAGAGCAGCATCGAGCACCAATAGTAGTTTTAATACTACGATAGAGACCATTCGTCACCTGGGATAGATGTTCAATCCGCTTTTCAGACGACATCAAATTCGCTCGTAACATCATTTCTTCGGCCGTGGACTCCATTGTCTTCACACCTTTCAATGACAAATCATGAACATTTAGTATTTTCCAGAAGACAGCCACAAGGAATTTAAATAAAACAAGTTTTACATTTACAAAATATGTTCCAGAACGCAACTTCTTTTTACCCTTTCTTCTTTAACTTGCGTAAAGTTTGTCATGATCGTCAGTTCGTCAGACTCTTTTTCAGTATGTTCCCGTCGACATGGCTATGTTTCACAAATTCCTCAAGTGTTGTCTATACTGTTAAGGTTGGGCTGGAAGCACTTCCAGTAGATTTCTTGAGGGTATGCTGCATAACTTTCAGAATGAATTAAATGCTATGTGTTAGGTAAACAGTTCAATTCTGAATTCACCAAATGAACAGTCAGAAAACTTTGGGGGCAGCATTACAATAACTGAGCAAAATGCTTACTGGGGTATATTAAAAAGAATTGACTAAATATTCAATGGATAAATTCAAGGGCTAAAAATACTAACTCGTGACGTCATCCATTTGTGTTGACTCGAGTAACTGTTCGAATGGAAGCAGGCTGTGATTGGCTGCTGACGACATCTTTAACCAATTCAAAAACATACAGTAACATTAAGATACATACATATATATATATATACATATATATATATATATATATATATATATATATATATATATATATATATATATATATATATATATATATGTCTTCATTTCTATTATCTATCCAGCATAGTCATGGTACACCTTTGTATCTTTATCATTTTATCTTTATCTTTTTATCTTTGTATCTTTATCTGTGAATCCTGAATCGTGTAGGATTCGGTCAACTGGCATTCTCTAAATAATATACATTAAATATACATTACATATGAATCTACAAAACTGCTATTTTACGAGTTTATAGATTTGAAATCTCAAATAACTGGAAAACAAAAAATGAAGTCAAAGGACGATATCAAATTGAAAATGGAGCAGAATTTCCCCGATGGAAAACCTTACATTGCTTAGCCACCTAATTAGGCTGGCAGTTCACTAGATCTTGAATATTCTCTAGCAGGCTAATATATATATATATATATATATATATATATATATATATATATACCATAACAATACAAAAGAATTAAAAAGTTCAGCAGGAAAATGCACAGAGAATAAAAGTCGGAATTTAAAAAGTTAACAAAATACCTTTGCGTGGACATCGTCAACAGTTTCTGAACCCTAAAAAATTACAAGAATCAAAGAGTATCAATAAGAAATCAAAACAAAGAACAGAATAGATGGAGAAAATATGGATAACCCATGAACGACTAACTTTCAGAGAAAACCAATATGCTAAAACTTAAGCCGCGTCTGAACCCGTTAACGAAACACAAGTATGGAGCCAAGAGTCACTTAAGAACTGATTACCACAGTCCCAAGCCTGAAAAGAGAGAAGGACTTTTAATGAAAAAATACAAATAATAAATACAAAGTGTGTGCTCAATAATTCTGCTAGTGCCAGTCATGAGCTTGAAGAAAGGAGGAGGGCTTTAATAAATAAATGTAATAAATAAATACAAAATATGTGCTCTGATCAATAGGCCTCAGTGCATTGTGGAACAACCAACCTCTCCCGACTGTCTTTCTTCTGGACGAAGCTCCTTCACGAACTCCAGAACTCGGTCGGAAGAAGATGCCTCGTGTTCTAGCGCCGGAAAGGATACGATGGAATTCGACGGAAGATTCTGTGTCATGTTCTGAAATCGAGCGTGATATCGATCGAGTTCAATTTCCGCGGCTTCCAGTTGCTGCCTCAGAGACTCAACGACTCGATGGTGCTCCTCCTGCACTGACTGGATCTGGTCCTGTTCGTAAATAATGAAAAACAGCCCATTAAGTACCATGTAAATCAGTACCAAAATCAGTATTAATGAAACCGTGGTTCACGGCACGATACTGGTACACAATTGACTGGTTACCGAGACATGAGTACTTGGTTACTGGTCCAAGAGCAATTGGCTATCGATTCACAAGTAGTTGGTTATCAAGCCATAAGCAAATGGTTGCTGAGCCACTAGTAATTTTTTAGTGAGCCTATAAGTAATCTGTCACCGAGCCACGAGTAATTTTTTCAAGCCACTAGTAAATGGTAACCAAGACACTAGTCATATGTTACCAAGCTACAAGTAATTGGTTTCCAAGCCACTAGTAAATGGTAACAGAGCCACTAATCATTTGTTACTGAGATACAAGTAAGTGGTTATCAAGCAACAAGTCATTGGTTACCAATCCATGAGTAATTGGTTACCAATCCATGAGTAATTGGTTACCAATCCACGAATAATTGGTTACCAATCCATTAGTAATTGGCTACCAATCCACGAGTAATTGGTTGCCAATCCACGAGTAATTGGTTACCAATCCATGAGTAACTTGTTACCAATCCACAAGTAATTGGTTAATTGGTTACTGAACCACAAGTTTGAAATTAAATGAAGATATTATTATTATTATCATTATTATTATTAATATTATGACTGTTCTAAATGACCATATGAGACCTTGAAGCTGGCTGAGATGATTTCACTCTGCACTGTCAATTGCTGAATGACTTCCACTTTCTTCATACTGTTCAACGAACTCTCGCTGTTCAACTTCTCCAACCTGCATCAGCAAGAAACCAAGCTAAACTACAATCACCAAAAACAATACATTAAATAATTATTGTCTGATAAACGAAATCAATAATAACTTACAAATACTCTACACTGCATAAAGCAACCGCATGGCCTCGACCCGACACATTATTTCATTACATTATAGAACCAAATGTCAACGGACATCTCAAATATATGTCAGCGGACATTTCAACCAAATGTCAGTGGACATCTCAACCAAATGTCAGTGGACGTTTCAACCAAATGTCAGCAGACGTTTCAACTAAATGTCAGCAGACAATTCAACCAAACGTCAGCGGACATTTCAACCAAACGTCGGCGGACATTTCAACTAAATGTCATTAGACATCTCAACCAAATATCAGTGGACATTTATGGTCCGTGCGATCATACTTGTCTCTCCAGGCGCGTTCGTTTGTTTCCATTTCGGCGATGAGCTTCGAGTGGCGCATTTGGAGTCGGTCGTGTTCCTCCTGGAGGAGGTCGTACTCGGATGATATGGAAGTCACCTGTTGACTGGTGAGGAACACAAAATCAAAATGTGACATTACTCGATATTTTACAGGCAATGTATCCAATTAGGGAATTTTAAAATGCATAGGCAATTTGTAAAAAACCTAACTCAACCCTAACCCTGCATTAACCGTAACCCTAACTCTAATGCTAACCGTAAATGGGTGATTTTACAAATTCCCTGAAATTTAAGAAATCATTTTACACATTCCCTGTAACATATACGAAGTTTGGCCACATCAGCTTCAGTTCTGGCTATCCTGAAGTACCTGGGCTAAGTCCTGCACCAACTGCTACCCGTAAACCAAACAGCGATCAGCAACCAGAGAGAAATCACTGATTGGTTAACAAAGAATATACTTACTTACACAATGATCAAAATTAATTAAAGACTAATTTGGAAAATGTTAGTCCTGCCTTTTGAAACAAAACGCCACTTCACTTTATCATAATCTATTCGAGACACCTGGATGAAATCTGATAAAGCATGGACCCTGAATTCACTGAAGATGAACCTTGACTATCGACGAACCTTGACCTCATGATCATTTTTTCGTCATTACCAGTCATTAATTAATTGTTTTTAATCTAATAGAGTGATTAGTGTAATCATTCATTGTTAGATTCAGAACAATTAATTAATTAATGGTAATGACGAAAAAATGATCACGAGGAACTTGATCGCTAAGATCATAATCATTATAATCAGAATCATAAAAGAAGAAGCAGAACAAGAATCATGTTGCTATTAGTAACCAACCTGACATCAGCCAATCGTGTCTTCAATGATTCCACTAACTTTTCTATTTGCTGCCTGGAAAGAAAATTGTAAACATCAAATTTCGCAAATGAGTTCCCAATATGATGGAATAAGCCGCTATATTCTTAACAAGAAATTGAGAACGTGAGGCATCTCAAAAGTCATGCAATGCACAGAACATCAAATTATATTAACCCCCCTTTGACTCACGCCTAATAACCTAAGAGGAAGAAGAGCAATCCCTCAACCAGTGCATTGTAGCGTAATCATTCATTACGAAGATTCATATAGCTCCCCTTCACGGCTGCTACTCAGGAGCGCCGCCGACCCCGGCTAAAAAGAACAGTTTTAAGGCGAGCATAAAAGAAGTCTGAGCGGACCCTTGTCGACAACTGCAACACCAACGGGAGGGAGTGTGTTCCTGAGCGAGGGGCCAATCACTGACAATCAGATGTGGTATCTAGCACAGTTAATCTTTAGAAACAAAACTGTGGACTGTGCAACAACACAAGGTTTTATGTGGGGACGCTCGATAGTGTAACAATTATCATGCAATCCCAGCTGGGGTTGATATTGGGTTTGATACTTTTGCTCCTTGTGCACCTCTATCCTCCTCAGCATGGGAAGATGAGACGGCGAGGATGAGGATCGGTCACCCTCCCTCATATGCCAAGGCCAGGAAAATGAAGTCGTTAACACAGGAATTATGTCACAATGTCATGGATAGCAATGCACTGCATCAGGAGCACAAGTAATTCAGTAAGTTAGAATATTCCTCGTAAAATTTCCAGCAAAAGTACAATAGCTTACAAAAGGTAAAAAAATTACAGCAGTTATAGCAAAGTCATGTAACAAAGAGTCAGATAATAACAAAGTAACAATAGTTAGTGGTGCCAACAATTGTCTACAATAAATTCAAGAGAAAGCAACCTTTCGAGTCGTTCCTGTTCCACAGAAGGATCGTCACTGGCGCTTGAACGAGTCTTCTGGTGCTTCAGAACACTGTGTACTCTCACCTGTAATCAGCGACGACCACAAGACAATGAAGAGGATCAAAAAATAAAATGACACCTCTGAGTATTGATTGGTCAATAAAAATTTATTGGTTAAATGAATCATACCTTAAATGATTGAATACCCATGAATACCTCATCTTAATTAATTGGTTAAGCAATTGGTTAAATTAATTGGTCAATTGGTTAGGTGGTGTTCAACGATACTGCATCATGACAAACATAAAAAGAGTCGCCCTCCTCCTTCCACTGCATTTGGAACTGGTATTGCCACAGAACGGTCAGTGGAGGAGTTAGTAATCAGGTAGCAAAGAAAATTGTAACCTTTTAGTTTACAAAGTGCCTCTCTTCCAGACAGGCAAATTATGTGTTTGCCAAAATGAATCAAATTAATAATGATGATGATGATGATGATGTTGGGCTTTTCAAAGAACAAGCAAATAGCACCAGAAAAATCACTATACTAAACTTCCCATCAGACTTGACATATGACATCATGCTAACAATTATTATTAATCATCCTATAATCATTATTATGACTATGATCCTAGTTTTCATTGCAGTCATCACAATCATCAGTATTGTTATCATTATAGTTATTATTATTACTCGTAGCCATCAATACATAAAAAGGTTCGGACACTAGCATTTTCGGCTCTGCATAACTGACCATTACCTTACCTTACAAATGAATGCATAACTGACCATTACCTTGCCTTACAAACGAATGAACATCTAAGAAATATTAACTCTCACCTTATAGCTGTCATACTCCGCTTGGACTGCACCCATCTCTGACCTTGACAACTGAAGGTCTTGTTCCAACGATTGAACTCTCTGTTCCAGCGACTGTGCTGTCCTCTGGTGACTGTCGGAATGCAGACGCAACTTCTCGGCTTGTTTCTGGTTTTCGGCAACGAGGGACGATATCTGAAGCTGGACGAGACAAAAGCACACAGCAATGTCAAATATACGACAAATCTAGTCTCAACTCTTCATGATATATTAATCACGGAGTGCCCTCAACTGATTCCTTTTGCAGTAACTCCATTACATTACGCAGCATCAAGTGATCTCTCTCGTTGGTCTGACTGTTTGGAACGGGAGTTGCGGCTCCAGTATAGGGATTCTTCCAAAACATCACATGACAGCCTAAAGTATGTCCTTTTCTACTGTGGTAAGGTTTGGGTTGAGGTACCTCAAAGTAGAAATCTTGATGGGGCCTTATATACATTTTATGAATGAACAAATGATGCATAGGACAGCATAGCTAAATTGAAGGTATGGGAAATAAAATTGTTGCATAGAGTCCATTCTGCAAAACCCAAATGCAAAATCGTCAAATCACAGACCCACTGCGATATTCAATACTTTGCCTTGACATAGTTAACATCATATACAGATTTCTTCCTTAAAGTTTATAATTAAGTACTTGATCAAATCACTCAATCTTATTTTTCAATTCATCAAAGTATATAAAAACCACTTGAGGGTATAATACAAAACAACATTGAAGCTGACACAGCTTCAACCTAAATTGTACATAGCCAACTGTAAGCTTAGTCTTATTTTATCTGATAGTGAGTAGAATCCATAGTGTCTGGATTGGGCATTCTACAGTTGAGAATTATTATATCTGGTATCGATGTGTACAGTGCATAGTCAAAATCCATTGCAGAGGAAACTTATTCAAGATCCCAAAGAATAAGCTGAAATTCATGCAATGAATATCTCCACACAGCAGGCTTTAATAGTATATCATAAAATAAATAAATATATGAAATAAAAGGGGGTTAATTAATAAGGAAAATTCAATAAAACTATTATGATTAAAAAATATATAATAAAATAAACAAATGAAACAAAAGGGGGCCAACAAAGAATGAAAATAAACAATGCTGCAGAACAATAATTAACCTTTTGTTCCTCGGTCAATTGTGTCAGTCTCTCCAGTTGTCCTCTCATCTGAGCGTCCACTGTTCGCTGTTCTCCTTCCTATGAAAGGTTCAACACAGGATAACTTTGTCTAGCAACATCATTCCTTTGGCAAAAGCAGATTTCTGTTTTAAGTCCACAAAACTGCAATTCCAATGATCATCTGTGTCCTAAAAGTTTCCCTTATTAACCCAGGGTTCAACTACAGTGGTGTGCAAAAGTTTTGCACCACCCAAATTCTTTATCATTTTTTCACCCCTCAATTGCTGTTATCACTATTCTGCCCTAGGGCCAATAATCTTATTTCTATTTAATGTTGTAATGGGGTATTTAGTTTTTAAAATCAAAATATGAAGATAGATTTCTTCCAATGCCACAATTTTATGGTAGGATAATATGAACCTCGTTTAGAAACCTCATAGAAATAACGAATTTTGTGTGAAAGCTGAAATATGATAAAGAATTTGGGTGATGCAAGACTTTTGCACACCCTTGTACCCACTAGAAAGAAACAGATTCGGCTCCTTTGGCTTATGGCATAGTAACAATCGACAGATTGATTTATTGATTGATTTCGTGATTAAGATATTATGGCACGAATATTTGCACATGACTGATCAATCAATATATTGAAAATTATGGCACAAAAAAAAGAATATTTTGAGATGGTTGACTGCTTGCTCAATCAATTGATTTGATATCGTGATACTAAGAAAATAAAATGCATAAACAGTTGATTGACTGATTGACCAATTGATTGGAGTTATTGCACACAGGAAGAACACTCACAAACTCCTGATATAAGGATTGATTGAAAGTGTTTTACAGATTACATTTAGCGTTTAATAGGAAGCTATGACAATTAGGCAGTCAACTTGTGTCAATCAAGTCTCAGAATAATTTGCAGTGAAAAACCACTTAAAACCCCTTGTAATGTTATGAAATGTTACGTTAATTCACCAGTTTTTTCGCCTCTGCTAAGTCTTTCTTTGATTTGACAAGAAGCTGTTTCAGTTTGCTACAGTGATCGTCCAACTGCGAATACTGACTTCCTGAAGAATCTAATAACAAAAGAAAGACAAAGCTTAGCAAAGCAAGAGTTGGAAAAACATCATCGAATTGAAATTTTTTCTTAAATTCAGTTCAAGTATTGAAAATGCATGTCTGCGTTACAGGTCGACCCTCCAACCAATTAGCCACCGTATTTGTCTGTGTATGCTTGTATGTGTGTCTTTACATGTGTCTGTATGAGGCTGTATGTGTCTGTATGTGTCTGTATGAGGCTGTATGTGTCTGTATGTGTCTGTATGAGGCTGTATGTGTCTGTATGTGTCTGTATGAGGCTGTATGTGTCTGTATGAGGCTGTATGTGTCTGTATGTGTCTGTATGTGGCTGTATGTGTCTGTATGAGGCTGTATGTGTCTGTATGAGGCTGTATGTGTCTGTATGAGGCTGTATGAGGCTGTATGTGTCTGTATGAGGCTGTATGTGTCTGTATGTGTCTGTATGAGGCTGTATGTGTCTGTATGTGTCTGTATGAGGCTGTATGTGTCTGTATGTGTCTGTATGAGGCTGTATGTGTCTGTATGTGTCTGTATGAGGCTGTATGTGTCTGTATGTGTCTGTATGTGGCTGTATGTGTCTGTATGTGTCTGTATGTGTCTGTATGTGTCTGTATGAGGCTGTATGTGTCTGTATGAGGCTGTATGAGGCTGTATGTGTCTGTATGAGGCTGTATGCGTCTGTATGTGTCTGTATGAGGCTGTATGTGTCTGTATGTGTCTGTATGAGGCTGTATGTGTCTGTATGTGTCTGTATGAGGCTGTATGTGTCTGTATGTGTCTGTATGAGGCTGTATGTGTCTGTATGAGGCTGTATGTGTCTGTATGAGGCTGTATGTGTCTGTATGTGTCTGTATGTGGCTGTATGTGTCTGTATGTGGCTGTATGTGTCTGTATGTGTCTGTATGTGTCTGTATGTGTCTGTATGAGGCTGTATGTGTCTGTATGTGTCTGTATGTGTCTGTTTGTGTGTTTATCTATGTGTCTGTGTCTATGGGCATTACTGTACAAAAGCAAACTATATCAAGTCAAAAGGGAAGAACGAAAGGACGCGAACGACGTTACAACCCCATGGGATGAGCAAAATCCAGGGTGAAGCAAATGTTTGTGCAGCACATACCCAGAAGTTTCTGCAGTGCGGTCCTCTGTTCCTGCTGCTGATCCACTTCTTCCTGTAGGGCCTTGACCTTGGCATCTCGATCAGCCACCGTCTGATGCAGAGTCTTGACCGCTCTCTCGTAATCCGCAATCTCTAGGTCCATCATGTTCGTCTGCTGGATTTCCTGGTGAGATATCACATCAGACTCTGAGTATTATGCCAGGATATAAAATTCTTACCATAAATTGCCAGTCAATTGCTCTCCACTGGTCTCGGCAAAAATTTGAGAGTCGAGTACACAGTGATATTGCCTCAAATGTGTTTCTTAGGGTATCGCAATATCAATAAAACTTGTTGAGCTGTGATACGATAAGTATGGGTTAGACTGTAAGATTAGAAATTTAATTCCAAGTAACATTGTAAGCCTGGAAGTCTAAGGTTTGTAAGCACAAGTGTTTCAGTAGTGATTCAAAGAGTAAACGTTTTACAAATGCATCTTCGAAGTGATAATGCCTTAATATGGGGGGGTGCTAACATTGGTAAACACTTCCCAGAGATATGAGGTATATAAAAGATAGGGAACCCCAGCCATTGAAGAACAACCTTGACAGAACCCCAGCCATTGAAGAACAACCTTGACAGAACCCCAGCCATTGAAGAACAACCTTGACAGAACCCCAGCCATTGAAGAACAACCTTGACAGAACCCCAGCCATTGAAGAACAACCTTGACAGAACCCCAGCCATTGAAGAACAACCTTGACAGTAATGAAGTTCGAAGCTCGCAACCTTTAAAGTCAGGAAAATCCACATTACAAAGAAAGATCGAAATGAGCGTGGAGAGGCAGTCTGTTAGGTGCCAATAACTACACCATACAATAATAATAATAAAAATAATAAAACTAATAACAATTAATAATAATAATTATAATAATTATAACAGTGATAATCATACAAGTTTTATAGAATTTGACTGAGTGCACACTGCATAGATAAATGTAATTTCATTTCCATAGCAACTGACTGTCTTAGCGAAATCCAGTTCTTGCTTTGCCACCTTCAGTTGGTCCTGCAGTTGCCTTATCTCCATCTTCAGCTCATCCTCCGTACCTTTCGTCTGGGTCTCTGCCTTCGTCGCTCTCTTCTCCAGCTTCAAAGAAGCAAATAAACAAAATAATCAAACAAATGGAATAATAACCAAACAAAAACAAATTGATATTCTCTCTAAAAATCTCTAATGAAAAACTAATAAAAAATTAAATTTCAATCCAAAGTGTAACAACTGCTTCAAGAAATAATCATTATGTTTATGATAATCATTATGTTTATGATAATCATTATGTTTATGATAATCATCAAAGCTATTTATGATTATTACAATTCATTTCACTCAAACCGAACTAAGTAGAAAATCACAGAAATATAATTATTTAAAAAGATATTTTAATAACATTTCTAGTCCCAAAGGATAAATTAAAAAGGGTGCAAAAACTATTCTTACAATTCTTTTTCTATTCTGTTTTACATATTGGGCCCCATAAATGCTACATTATTACTCACTATAAATTAATAATTACCAGCGCCCATAGTCAGTTCCTATAGATAGATCTCACTACATGAATGATAATTAATTAATTATTAATATTAATATATTAGTATTAAAAATGCTGACTTCCGATTTGTCTCGAGCCAACTGCTCTCGTTGTATCCTCTCTGCCAGAACTTCCTGTTCTTTCTCCGTGCACAAAGTCTCCAGTTCCTAATCAAAAGGAATTTGAAATAATAACTGATCATTATAATCATCATCATTATTAACATCATCATCATCATCATCATCATCATCATTACCACCAGATAATAAGGACCAATTTTAGCCAAGAAATTATTAGCCAGAAACTTAGTAGCCAGACAAATTATTATCTGGATGAGGCACAGAGCAAAGGAATCCACACTCCACAGTCTCTAATAATAACAGTACTCCATACATCATTCTCTGTTTCGGAGATGCTTGAAGGCTGTCTTCTTTTGCTAGAGACAGCACTGACTTTGGTCCAAAGCATCTCTGAATCTCTGAGTGGTGCTATATAACTGTTCAATTACAATTGATACAGTACGTTAATATCACAACATCAACTGACACATTTTCGTTGTGCGTGTGTGTACATAGTTTCAGTTTAACGACACTGTGTGATAACACAGATCATCATCACCCTCCTTCTGTATCCAGGCTTGGGACTTGCAATATCAGAGTGCAAACAGTATCCTGTCAGTTCCTGATAAATTGAAATAAATGACAAACTATTTAAACTCAGTCACTGCTTGTACTCTGACAGTGCCAGTCCCAAGTATAGATAAAGGAGGAGTGCAAAGCTAATGGTCTTTGTTATCACACATTGTCGCTAAACTGAACCGACAGACAAACCTTTTTCTCTCGCTCCAGCTTCTGCAGATCCCAAATCATCTTTGATTTATCTTCGGTCATATCGGCAGCAGCGACCTTAACGTTGGACAGTTCTTCGACCGCCTGCTTCAAACTCTTCTGCAACTCCAGTCGCATGCTCTTCTCCGATTCAAACTGCGACTCCAATTTGTCGTACTCTGTCTGCAGGCTCTACAAAAATAGCCTTTCTCATCATGCAAATTCAAGTTCATGCTGCCAGAGAATTTCTTCATTCATTCGTTCAAAAGTTCATGTAGTGCCCTTTCAAGGTAACTACACAAAAGCACTACCAACTCCAGCCCAGGCAACAAGGTCATTAAAAGTACCACTATATAATTTAGGGAGCCTCGTGGTTGGGTTCCCTGTTACAACCTGGTTCTTTTTGTGCCATCAAAAGCTGCCTTGTGCCACAGTCACAGGTAAATACAAGTTAGAAATTATATTTACCTAGTATAATGTAATTTAATCTGTTCCACAGCTATGCTATTACACTACAAAATAATTACTAATCAATTTAGTATCTACATACAGCCCAGAAACAAAAATTTTAAGGAACAATTTAACAAACAACACGAAATCTGCGCAGTGCTAAAGAAGGCTTGAGGTCTAAAGGTCTAACACTATTTAGTTGGGGTGGGTGTGGAGCACGCCCGAGTAGATGTTCTTGAAGGGGCGCTATATAAATTCTTCAAATAAATAAAATAAATAAATAAAGTAAAGAGATAATCGACCTGGAATTGCATCGACTGATTGCTCTCGTTGTGATTGCTAGCTTCAAGCAGTTTTGCACAGGCAACATCCAAGTCTTTCTGACATGTAGTCAACTACAAGGCAGAAATAATTAAAATTATTAATTCATTAAAATAGGCAATTAGGACATCCATCATATTTTGTAGAAGTATATAGCAAGACTTCTAATATTTTTTTTTTGCTCTTAGCTGTGAGAATCTGGATTAGTGATAGAGACATGACTGAGAGCAATGACATTTTAGACCATTTTGTAAGCTACAGAGCTTACTGATTAAAACTGACACATCAAGTTTTAACTAATGACTGGCTCATAATCACCCGTAATGACTCATAATCGACCTATATGACTCATATATGACCCACAAATGACCCTAATAACCACAATTAACGATCGAGATTAACTTGATAATCAAATCTAATGATTCTGTAGCAACATAATTTACCAAAAACAAGATCATGACCTATTGGAGCTGAAGACACGGTTCAGCAAGCATGGACTAATTACTTGTAGACCCCTACCTTGAGCACATCTTATGAGTCTTGTTCGAAGTGGCAGTAATGTAAATTCGTAACAACAATCACAATTACGATCATGATTACAATTGCAATCACAATCAAGACAATGATAACAATCACGATACTGATCGCAGTTACGATCGCATTCACGACTACAATTACGATCATTGTTACGACTACAATCATGATTACAATAACAATCACAATCAAGACTATGATCGTGATTACCTTAGTTCGTAGATCAGTTGACTCCTTCTTCGCCTTCAATGTCAACTGCTTAAGCTTCTTCCCTCGTTCCTCCCATTCTTTCAGTTGAAGTTCCAGCTCAGCAACCTTTTCACCCGACGAAGATGGCGAAGAAACCGTCTAAACACAACATAACATGTTATTGCCCTGATGAATGAATGAATGGATTAAACTTGATATAGCTTCTTTTCAAGAAATCTACTCAAAGGTGCTCTCTGTGCTAGCCAACATGATGTCAACTGTCATTTCAATGACCGTTAGAACAATCAGAAAAATAGTGCATAGTAAGCTAGAAGAGTCAACAATGGCTGGCCCATGCACAAGCACGGAACCAACCATCGGATTCCCGTCAAAAGCTGGATGTTAGCATGGATGTTGGGTGATAGCAATAACTAGTAAGAATATACTTTTTTTTACCCATTTCATAACTACCTGCTGGAGAACATATATCTGATAAGACTCTTATTGAAGGTCGAAGAACCATAATTATCCAATAGAATCTTGGTCTCTGTTTCCAAATAACAAGGCTGCAGCACTCTCCCTGAGTCTAAAGACCCATAGGTGTCTACCACAACCCTGACCTCTATATCAAGAGTTATCAGTCTGTCTTGCTTTGGATTTCTGTCGTCTTGTTTCTTTATGGCCGACGTATCTGCACCCATTGTGCCGACCCCCTCTTGTTTTCAGGCTGGTTACTGACTTTGATGTTGTGAAGTATCAGAGACAAGGTAGAGGTTTGACATCAGAGTTTCCTATCCCATCTCCTCTCCCGAGGTACCCACTGGGCAGTGGGGGCCAGGCTCCTTGTGATGGCGAACTGATTAGATTCTCAATAAAGTTGTTAAAATATTTCATCAGCTTATAATTAACTCAGTCGACTTCGCTCGTTCAATAGACTTGACCATTACGTTCCTCAAACCAGAACTGCTATGGCCAAGTCTCGATTCTTTGCTTCAATTGGACCCTCTCTGTGGAATGCGCTTTCTCCCTCTGTTCGCTGTTAAATTCTATCTGGCAGTCTCAAAACCTACTTCCTCTCGCAGGGCCTTAGGCAATGGCAGCGTTTCTGAAAGGTTCACCCTACTAGAGGCACTCTATAAATACTTAAATACAATACAATACAATAATTAATAACTAATGCTCACCTGGTTAGGGCTTGAATCACTCAGGCCACTGGAGGAATCCAGCTGTTCGTTCTCTTTCCTTTCAAATGACGATTCCATCAGACTCTTTCCCTTAACAACTTCCTCCCTCAGTTGTTCGATCTCACCCTCCTGTCTCTCGACGATCAACCTCAACCTCTCACGTTCTGATCTCAACTCCTGCAGCTCTGAGTTCAGGTTCTCCATACTATGAGCTTCGTTTTGGAATGCTTCAAGTCTCTTTTCGAGATCTTCCACCTTCGCGTCACCGGATGCCCGCATCCTGGTGCCTTCCTCCCTCATGCAGTCAATCTCTGCCAACAGTCGCTGTATCTCAGAGTCTTTACTCACAACAAGATTATCTGCTTCTTTCCTGCTCTTTGCAATATCGTCTATCAAACTCTTCATCTCAGTCTCTTTGTCTTTTGTGAGGTTTTCATTCTGTTCGCGAATTTTGACAAGCTCTGCATCTAGTAGCTCGTTCGCAGAAGTTTTATCCCTCAGCCGACTTTCGACGTTCTTCAATTGACCTTCAGTGTCCTTCAATTGACCTTCTGTGTCCTTCAATTGACCTTTAGTGTCCTTCAATCGAACTTCTGTGTCCTTCAGTTGACTTTCAATGAACTTGAGATGACCTTCAGTATCCACGAGCCGACCTTCGATGTCCTTGAGCTTGAGAAGTTCCTCTTGAAGATGACGGATCTCCTGATCTTTGGTTTTGATCAGGTTTTGTGATTCCTGGTTAACTGCTAGAAGTTCAGTCCTTGCATTCTGAAATTCAGAGTCGCTATTCCTCCACGGATCTTCGAACTCGGCCTTAATCCTAACGATCTCCAGTTTTAAAGTCTCGATCTCAACATCCCTCACCTTAACGTAGTCCTCTAGCTCCGCTCTGAGTCCAAGTTCCGTCGTTAATCTCTCGATCTCAGAAACCCTACTCTCCGCACCCATTTCCATCTCCTCCTTGATCCTGCCGAGATCCATTTTCAATCTCTCAATCTCGTCATCCTTATCCCTCACACGACCTTCCCATTGCTCCCTTACAGTCAGCAATTCAATTCTTAAGTCCTCAATCTCGGTGTACTTGTCCCTGATACGATGCTCCAGGTTTTGTTGGAGCTGTTCCTCCAGTTCTGTGGTCTTCTCCGCCATAGACCCCTCAGAATCCTTCTTCAGTTTCTCCACGAGTTCCTCCAGGGTTGCCACCTGGGTATTTTTCCTCTGAACCTCGTGATCCGCATCCTGTTTTGCGCAAAGAACCTTTTCTTCCAGGTCACGGACACTCTTGTTTTTCTCATCCATTTCCTGCATCATATTGTAAAGCTGTGTCCTTAGGTCTTCTAATTTACTTTCTCTTTCATCGGCCAGTGCTTTGACCGTTGCAAGTTCTGCCATTAGCACCTCCAGTTCAAAGTCGCTCTTTGCCTGGGATTCTGCTGCATCGTCCTGGATTCGAGAAAGTTCCGACTTGAGATCAAGAATTTCATTCAGATGATGTTGGATCTCTTCTCTTGTCGCGATAACTGCTTTGCTTAGTTCCTCCGATTCTCCTGTTGCGGCAATGACTCTCGCATTTAGTGCGTTGATTTCATCATCTTTGTCCCTGGAGCAACTCTCCATCTCTTCCCTCATCCCTGTAAGCATGTCTTCCAGCCTCCTTATCTCAGTATCTTTGAAAGACATTTGGTCATGATCTCGGCTCGAGCTTTGGCCAGATTCTTCGACAGCCATCCGTAGCTGATTTTTATATTCCTCAACCCGTTCTTCAGCATCTTTTTTAAATCTGTGATGCTCTTCCATTAGTCTCTGTATCTCAGCATCTTTGAGAGACAATTGGCCAGATTTTTCAACAGCCATTTGCAGCTGACTTTCATTTGCCTCAATTCGTTCTTCAGCATCCTTTTTGAATCTGAGATGCTCCTCCAGCAGCCTCTGTATCTCCGCATCCCTCTCACTTGAGACACTATTCGCAACGTCCACATCTCTCTTTACCGCGGTCAACTCTGACATCAGCATTTGCTTCTGCTCAATAAGGTCTTCCCTCTCTCCCCTTAATCGATCGAGCTCCTCCCTCAAGTCATCCGTTTTCCGCTCTCTGCGTTTCTCCAGTTCTTCGGAAGCCCGGACAAGCTCGGCTCGCAGACCCACGATCTCGGAATTCTCATCCTGCAAGAGGACCTCGAATTCTGCCTTTGTTTGACTACATTCCTCTCTCAATCTCTCCAGCTCTACCTCAGATTTGGAACTCTTCTCTGTTGAGTCGATTTCCTCTGACAGTCTGTTCAGTTCATCCCTCTTCTCCCTAAGAAGACACTCTGCATCTGTGATCTCTTTCTTGAGTCTGTCTAGGGTATACTGGGCACCCGTCTCTCCCACTGTTTCTCCTGTTGTGTCCAATGCACAAGTCACAGATGAGTCCAAGCTGTCCTTTTCGGCTTCACTCGTCTCACTTCTGTGCCCAATCCCATCCTTATCAGACCTTCCAATGTCCTCCTCTTCCTGCTTAAACGGTGGCACAGCTTGCGGCCTTACAATCTCCACCGAATGATCCTCCAAGGTTTCCAACTGTTTTCTAAGCAGCTGGATATCTTCTCTGAGGCTCTGGTTTTCTTCCATCAGCCGTAGCTTCTTGTCTTCTGACAGAACCTGGATCACAAGCGGCTCTCTGTTTTTCACGGTCGTCGGCTTCACCTGTTCTGTCATCAATAATTCCTCTTTGCTGCCTTCATTCACCTCTGCATCCACAATTGCTGCTGCCTGGTGAGCCTCTACCTCAATCACATCACCATCTGTCACTTCTTTCTCTTTGTTTTGGGAATGTTGTTCGCTATCCAGCGGAACATGATCCATTGCTCTCAGCGCTTCCCAGAGTGCTTTTTCCAGCTGCTCTTTTTTCGTGGTCAAACCTTCCACGACCTGCTGCATCTCTTCATAGCTGCTTTTCCACTTCTCCGAGTTTGTCCTCTCCACGTCCAACAGCTGTTCCCACTGAACGGCTTCCTCGCTCAGGCCCTCCGCCTTCTCATTCTGACAACCGACGACGCCCTCCCTTTCGCTTCCACTTTCCAGCAACTGCTCCTTTCCAGGCAGCACCTGCAAAGCCTCACTGGCTTTGGAGACAATTCCATCATCCTTGTTCTCTCTGGAAGACGTTTCCCCGCTTCCTGCTGTCTCCGAAACTCGTTTCTCCAGGTCGACGACCTGCTCCGTCAGATGCTGAATCTTCTCCCTCATCTCATCCCGTTCGAAGTTCGTCTCATCGATGATGCTCTGCAGGACGCAGAGCTTGGCATAGATGACGCCGTTGTCCTCCATCGTCTTTGTCTGGTCGTGGAAGAGGTCGCGGCCCTTGAGGGCGTTCTGCAACGCCAGGAGGATCTCCTCCAGTAGGCACCCATCCCTCTTCTCCCGCTGCCCCATCCGAATGAGCTCCCTCTCCATGTCGTCCCTCTCCGTCTGCAGCATCTGCATCATCGTCTCCCACTCCGCAAGCTTCTCCCGCAGCTGCAACACTTCGTTCTCGGAAAGACTCGTCTGTGCGCTGATTGGCATCCATTCTCCACCTTCCTCTTCCGTGTCTTTCCGGGCATCTCCCTTCAACACGTCAACACAGACCGCATCTGTCATTTCTACATTCTTGTTTTCATCAAAACTTTCACCACTACTAGATTTAAGTTCTCTATCTTGGTGTCTTGGCTCTTCACACCTGGAAATGGCCTCCTGGTCCTTAGTTTTATAGAGCAGCAATTCTGCCTTGAGTTGATCAATCTGCAGGTTCAGTTCTCGAACCAGGTCATCTCGCATAGCGCCCTCCTCCGGACCCGCCGCTTGCTCAGATGGCAGTGAAACTGGTTCCAGCGTTTCCTCTCCTGTCTCCTCCGAACGAGAAATTCTTCCTCCCAGTTCCCTGTTCCGCATCCTTTCCGACTCGAGATTCGATTGCAACGTGGCAAATTCTTCCCTCGTTCTACTCAACTGCTCTTCAGCATCCTGCAATCTCTTAGCATTTTCATCTCCTTCACCGGCAATCTGAGCAGCCTCGGTTAAATTTCTTCGAAGGTCTTCCAATTCTTTATCAGCCGATTGTTTCTCGCAGGTAACAGCTTCAAGTCTTTCTATGACATCGTCAAACAACTTCTGCAATTTGGCAAAATTAGCAAGTGCACTGTTTTTCTCTTCCTGTGACCTGGCAAGCTGCTGTGCAATATCGTCTAGATTCCTCTGAGAAATGGCCAACTTTTCAGCACAAACATCTCTGTCAGTTTGCACATCCTTGAACTGTTGTTCAACACAGTCGAATGCTTTCTGAAGATCGGTCAACTGCGAAAGAAGTTCGGTCTTCTCCAAGACCACCTTCTCGTGATCTCCAAGCGATTTCGCCAAATCTGACTTAGTTGTTTCCAGTTCGGCAAAGACCCGAAGTTTTTCCTCATTTGCGGCAAGGTGTTCTCGCTTGACAGTGTCAAAAGCCTCCTGTAGGTCTGAGAGCGTCGACTGAGATGACTGCAATTCTGCGACTTGTTCCTTCAGCTGCTGTCTCTCCTTTTTCAGCTTGTCAATGAAGACGACTGCTTTAGCCAGCTTCTCTTGAGACTGGCTTAAGTCCAGCTTCAACTGGTTTCGCTCACTTTCAACTGGTTCGATTGTCTGCCTCAGTTCCTCTAGAATGATCGTTAGCTCATCCAACTTTGTCTTCATTTCGCCACATTTTGAACAAACAAACTGTAAAAAAACATCAACGAAAATATTTTATTTAACGGAAATCACGTAAATGACAGAAGTTGACAGAATTTTTAGCAAATTGATCATCAAAGAGGCAAACTCAGCGGCAATAAAGGCATCCATTGACAATGACAGATGTTCATTAAAAATAAGGAAATTCATAGTTAACGCATTAAGCAGAGTCAGAAGCGCCAAAAATTTCATAATAACCATAGTAGCAGTGGTAGTACGAGTACTAAAACTGCCAACTCAGCTAATGAGTTACTCACTCACTTACTTTCTTACACATTCAAGCTCATCCCAAGAGAATCACGTTGTAGGATTTCTGGTGCAAAATTATCAGTTGATGCATTTCAACACAGATAATTAATGGTGCTACATAAAAACAAAGACTGACCGCATTGGCATTCGCAGATCCACCAGTCTGCCGAACATCGAGCTGCTTCACTACCTCATCACGCACCTCAGACATCAGAAACAAACTGTTCTCTAGTTCCTAAATACAAGCATATATACACACCTAAATCATTAAACTGAAAAGTTAAGAGGCTCGTCAGTGTTGGAAAAAACCTACTCCACCTCACAAAAGAATGTTTTGGACAGCAACTGGAGACTTCATCAACTGTCTCTTCCCACACCAAATATACTCTTGGGATTTCTACAGCAGACAAAAAATCGAAATTGCAGGAAGTCGTTCGGACGCTACACGAGAGGAAATGCTAGAACCAGTTACACGGTCATCGGGCGGTGCATGTCTGGATGAAAATGCTATGCAGGATCACCTGGCAGAAGAACTTAGCCTACTGGCTTATTCGGTCTATTTAAAATCGATATGCAGGTAGAAGCAAGAACAAGTGGCAACTGTTGACTCTGGAAGGAGTCCATGTGTTAGGCAGTGCATCTGTATGTTCATGTATATGTGTGTGTATCAGTGTATGTATCCCTGTGTCAGTATGTGTATATGAGCGTGCCATTGGTGACTTTCCAGTTCAATGAGCAATGTTTCTTTAAAGCAGCACTTTCAGTTCTTCAGGAACTTGAACAAAACCCATGCAAGCAAAGCCAGTACTTTGTGAAGTAGGGCACCCACAAGAACAGTAGATAGCATCTAGATGGAATGTAATCTTCAAATTTATAAACTTCACCGGTTTATTCACAAGCAATTCATTGTACAGGGTTTGTTCAAAGATTGATGTCCAGTGGAGGTCTTAGTCTGGTTGCCATAGAGACCATGGTTGCCATTGACGCCAGGGAGAGACAGACGAGCAATCTTTTTCTGGAAGCCAGATCGTGCACCTGTGTATCAAAGCGTCTGGGCATTTTTCTATTATCTTTAAGTACCAATACATTGATGTGATATAAATAGATTAAACACAAAAAATAAGCACTAAAAAAACTTAATTTACAAGCCATTTCATACTCTACCTTATTTCGAGATGACATTGCATCGAGTTCAGTCTGCATACACTGGTACAACGCCGTCAATGTCTCGTTCTTTTGTTGAAGGCAATTCACTTGTTCTGTTAAACCCTAGAAAAGTAATGATAACATAGACAAAGAAATGACAACAGCTTACATGGTCACACAAGAGTCCCTTGGAAGCATATATAGCCTTGCTTGCATAACTCTAGATATCGAAACTCTCCGGAAGCAGATAACACAACGCCACCCGTCTCTATGGGGCTGTCCTGACGGACCAGAGTAATGTCCTGCACCCACTACCTCCAAACAAACCCACCCCAATACTCCCTCTGCTCCAGTGAACTGACCGCTTCTTCCTCAGACAACAGCATGATGTGCTAAAAATTAATTGTTGGAAGCTATATACTTTCACTGCATTTATTTTTACTGCAAATCAAAGTTCAATTAGCCATTGGTCAAAAACGAATATGCTCAATTATTTACTTATAGAGCCTAGCAAAGGTGCTAGTAATAGGGTCACGAGCTCAATAGAAGCACAGATAAGAGGACCATAGCAGAATGTTGCAAGTACCTGCCTTGGAAGCAAGTAAAAGAGTATTAGACTGTAATCAAAACAAGTTTTAAACCAGTCTTGTTTGCAGAATAGACATCGGCGTGTGAAGGCGTACTACAGACGTGATACATTCGGAGATCACAATAAGCGCTCTTATGTAATTGAAATTAGCAACTAATTGTAATTGAAATAAGTATAGTAAGTACATAAGTATTGTTATTATTATCTCAGCAATTTTATATAGCACCACTCAATTGTAATTGTAAGTAGCAAGTGCCTGCAAGTAGTAATAGGCGGTAATTTAAGTGCCTGTAATTGTAATAAGTGCTTGTAACTTTAAATGTAAGTGCTTGTAATTGTAAGTGAACCTAGTACATGTTTGCAATAGTAAGTAGTAAGAGCATGTAATTGCAATTGGTAACTGCTTGTAAGTGTCTTTAATTGTAACTAGTAAATGTATGTGATTCTACCTGTAACTACTGAGTGCTTGTAACCATAATTAATTTCTTTAATAATAGCTAATACTAATAAATGCTTACAGCTATCTTGGATGCGCTCTCTTCAAGCGCCATTTGTGACGCATTGTACGCCTGGATGAGGTTTTCCCTTTCATCAGCATCTTCATCCGAATGCCTTGTTTCAGTTTCCTATACAAATCACACCAAGTAGAAGCATCCAGGAACAAATAAACTTTCAGGCAGAGTTGTATGGTCTTGAGACAGTGTCTCGATCTCGAGACAGTTTTTTAGTGTCTCGGTCTCGGAAGCCTGCTGTCTCGGTCTCAGTCTCGAGGTAGTGTCTCGAATTTTTAGAAACTGTCTTGTTCTGTCTCGAACAAGCGGTCTCGAACTGTAACTGTCTTAAAATCTTGCGCGGCAATATAAAAACTGTTCTCAGGAATTGGTACTATATACATTATAAGTTTCAAATTGAAATTACAAATAAACATTATTCCCGAAAACTGATACATTAGCATTTTACAGCATTTTTATAGGATCACTTGTCTTTTACTGTCTCGTACTGTCTTGAACCTAGTGTCTCGGTCTCGGTACCTCACTGTCTCGGTCTCATCTTGAAGTTTCAAGTCTTGCATACAACACTGCTTTCAGGCCATCCCATCCATACATGTTATTGCATTCCATCATCCTGAAAACCGTAAAATATACACAACTTATATTTCCTATGAAACCATGGGCTAACCATAACAGATCAACCAACCTCCAAATTTTATTTATTTATTCTGAAATTTGATATTGCCCTTCTTCCAACATCAATTGCTCAGAAGTGCACACGCCTCGACGGCGCAATTGCAGTAATACTGCAGAGCAATTGTGCGCGAAGGACTTGCTCAAGGTCCCTACGCAGTGACTGACTCCTCGGGCGAAGGTCAAACAGCGCACACTGAGCGTTACGGGCCGACCGCTCTAACTGATCAGCCACCGTGCCACACAAGTTAGAGGTTACCTGATTGTTTTATAATGTTGATAATGACTATGTTAGATATCCACAACCTTGGCAAACCTAACTCGGACAGAAAATTTCTCCTTGTAGATAATGAAATATAAATATTAAAAACACCAGTCAAACAACCTGGAAAAAGAAGGTCATCCAATTGTCCTAGTGCCACAAAAACGCATCTTCCTTTTTGACCCCTTAACCCTATGGCCTATGACCATTGACCCTTATTGATTGACCTTTTGACATTTGCATCATTTACTTGAAGATTTGAACCTATGCAGATTGTCATTAATGTGAACTTCTGGTGTTGATGCTATGCCAATTAGAGGCCATAAATAAATGGTTTACTCACTTACTCACATATCATCGCAAAGTACACATAACTGACCACATCTGTCTGTTTCTTTAATTTCTCTTTGGTTTCAGAAAGTTCACGAGAAAGATCTGAAAAATACACCACAACAACATGGTTTTTTTAAACCATTCTAACACATAGACAGAGGCAGAAAACATCAACTGATGTGGTTAGGTGCAGAATTAAATTAGTTTTCCTCAAGTCGAGTGTTGAGCAATCTGGTACGTAAAACATCATTGTAATGTAAATGCGATCTTGTTGTCATCGAGACCAAGGTTCTGGTCTCGAGTGGGCCTGAGTCCTGAGACCAAAATTCCTGATCTTCAGGTTGAGAATACTCATCTTGATCTTGGTATTGAGGTTCAAAGACTTGGTCTTGCAAAGTCCTGGTCTTGATAGCATAATGGATCACATGCTAACTAGCAAGCACCCTAATGTAAATCACAAATCACAAAATGAAATGAGTATCAGTGACCTGACCATCACTGTCAGTGGGGAGATCGGGTCATAAGGGAGAGGACTTGCCACATGCCTTCATATGCAGAGTTAAGGCACTAGCACTTTGTACAAGTAAACATACTTTCCTCTCACATAGCATTCTATTTGTTCAAAGCGTTCTGTAAGACCAAACCCACAGCAATCATTAAGAGTCAATTTAAACAGCTATTATTTAGCTATTAGCTAATTAATAACAATTGCACGGTTATTCCTACATAAAACTGGGTGTGATGACATCTGATGAAGTCGTATTTACCATCGGAGTGACTTTTAGACTTCTGAAGCAGCACCATCTGCTTCTTGACGAATTTGATAAGGTCGTCTCGTGACAAGTTGTCCAGCTAGAACACAACAGTTCCACTTCAACGAAACACTCAAAAAGAACTCAGTATGGAGGCAACACTCTAGGGTCGAAATGAATTGAAAATACTGAAGAATTTCTCTGCATGAAATAAAATAAAATAATGACTTAGCACCTAGTGAAACATACGGGGGTTCGGTGAGGTAAGCAAGTAGGGAGACAGCAAACCAGCAAGGCAGTTGGTGCTACTAGTTTTCTATGATATCTTGTGGTCTTTAAGACTCATTGTTACTTCAGGCAGGGTAAGCAGTTGGACATGAGGATAAACAGATAATAAAGACAGATATGCAGTTAGTTGCCCACACCACATGCACAAAAATACAAACAGACATTCACACAGACAGACAAAGAAGCACACAAACACAGACAGACAAAGAAGCACACAAACACAGACAGACCTCGATTACAGTAGTCAATACGATGAGCTGCACTTGTTAAGGTGTTAAAGTCACAATACCTTTGAACCGGCTTTCGATTCATTGCTGTCTCCATCAGGCGTATCCGCCTGATACTACAAACAGCAAGAAATATCATTTCTTAGGAATTTGTCATCGAAACATAATAATAAATGCTTCTACCCTTTGTACAGACCAGGATTAAATCACAATGCTACAGCAATGCAGATACAGAGCACTCTATTGCCATCAGGGCTGTTAACAATACTGGAAAAAAGTATTGCAATAGCAATAACAATACTTTCTAATTAAAAGTATCGCGATATCAATACCAATACTCTTTCTGAAAAGTATTGCAATACCAATATCAATACTTTTACAAATACTTTTCAACATATATGCTTGCTAAATTCGACCTTAGCATGCATTAGAATTCATGTACCGATAGTTATACAAAATTTTGTAAATTTGGCTAATCACAAGGAATCCATATAAGAGGAATGGTTACTCATCATATTTCCATATACACGCTTAATCTTAAACATAGATGTCGCCCCAATCTAAATTTTGCTTCTATTTGAAAATATATGGCACTTTAAACATCCAACGGCATTTTTTACATTTCGTTGACATATCCGGTAGTTATTCGTAAATTTGGCTTCATGACTAAAGGTTGATGAATTAACTTATTATATAAATTTATTTTATATACGGACTTTCCAGCCTGTGCATATTGGTCCTTGGGACAATCACAATGTCTTTCAAGTAGCCAAATTAATTAGGCAAGCCACTACCAGTGAACGCAAAAGGACACAGGCTTACTCTGGTCATTTCTCTACTCACAAATAATTTTGTACAAGTATGTTCATGACAAGGATAGATCTATTTGGCCGAAAGAGGCTATATGTATATAGGCATAAACTTATCAAAGTGGAACGACAAACTTCTCATATTTCTTGAGAAACGACATAAATTTCAGTGAGCAAAAGTATTGGTATCGAGTATCGCTGACAGGCTAAAAATAGGTATCGTGATACACATGCGATACCAGCAAAATAAAACTATCGCGATACTCGCTGCGATACTACCACCCTGATTGCCACACAGGTACTTAGCCGGGGTTGGGTTGGGAGCACTCCTGATGTTCCTGTAAATGTTCATTAAGGGGCATCATATTAATCCTCTCAATAAATAAATAAAACAACTGATCTGACGGGCGGGTGATTCAGTCGCCAAATGACATTGCTCAAAATGGCCTGCAACAATGCTAATCATATCACAATGGCATAAGTAAGTAAGTAAGTAAGTATTTTCTTTATTAAAACTGCCTGCAGGCGCACAGCACGTTAATAGAAAGGATATAGGCCTCGTGGCTACATGACACGACATCCAGAACATCACACAATGCTCTGTGTACTTCCGTTACCATGACTTCATTGGAGGTTCATTTCCAGGCGGTAATCACAATCGTGTACATAGAAATTTTTAAAGCATTGATCAAGGCACCGGTTTCTTCAACAGCACTGAGTTAAGTCGCAGTCAAATGGCTATAGATGATCGCATGTAGTCTAAAATTCACTGGGAGTAGGTCAGTGAGCCTGAGATTTAAATTCTGTTGAAGCACGTTATCTAAACTATAGAATTTTATACAAAAAGATGCAATTGAAAGTTGGTTTTCTGTTCATATCAGCCTCGTGGCCACAAGACACGACGTCCAGAACGTCACACAATGCGTAACAGCAAGTCAATGTAATAAATAAACTACAAGGTACTAATTATAAATCCTAGTTTGTTACGCCCTTCCACCAAGCACTATGCATGGCTCAGTACAGGGCTGGACCTCTCAGAAGGAACTTTAGCTAAAAAACGCAATATTTCGTTTGATCCACGTAAAAATGTGTACAGTACAACGTTTTGGGAATTTAGTCTCATAAAATTCTAAGTGATGATCTTACAGAAGCCATTTCTAGTAAAACTTTGTGTAATTCACATCAAAACAAACCACGTCATGAAGATGACAGCAAAGACTACAATTTTGTTCTAGATACTCATATTACTCCACTGCCATTATGATAAGTAAGTAAGTAAGTATTTTCTTTAATAATTACGTCGGTACGTAAAAGCAAAGAATTAGCATGCATGGTACACGTAATAAAAACTTAGTAGTAGAGAAGTTCAATTAATCACAGGATATGGATCGCATCTCATAGCATGCCTGTAAGCTATTGTCGCAAGAGTGCCTTGCCTTGCTCCAGATTCCGCCGGCGCCATCTGCCGAATGTTCTTCAATCGGACAACCACACCTTTCTTTTGGTGCACGAGGAGAGCATATATGGGAAACTGATATATACACTGTGGTTGGAACTTCGCTTGGAGACGTTCTTCGTTGGAACTTCGCCTGAGGACGGTATTCGTTGGAACTTCGCTTGAGGACGTTCTTCGTTGGAACTTCGCTTGAAGACGTTCTTCGTTGGAACTTCGCTTGAGGACGGTATTCGTTGGAACTTCGCTTGGAGACGTTCTTCATTGGAACTTCGCCTGAGGACGGTATTCGTTGGAACTTCGCCTGAGGACGGTATTCGTTGGAACTTCGCTTGAGGACGTTCTTCGTTGGAACTTCGCTTGAGGACGTTCTTCGTTGGAACTTCGCTTGGAGACGTTCTTCGTTTAAACTTCGCTTGGAGACGTTCTTCGTTGGAACTTCGCTTGAGGACGGTATTCGTTGGAACTTCGCTTGAGGATGGTATTCGTTGGAACTTCGCTTGAGGACGGTCTTCGTTGGAACTTCGCTTGAGGACGGTATTCGTTGGAACTTCGCTTGGAGACGTTCTTCGTTGGAACTTCGCTTGAGGACGGTATTCGTTGGAACTTCGCTTGAGGACGGTATTCGTTGGAACTTCGCTTGGAGACGTTCTTCGTTTAAACTTCGCTTGGAGACGTTCTTCGTTGGAACTTCGCTTGAGGACGGTATTCGTTGGAACTTCGCTTGAGGATGGTATTCGTTGGAACTTCGCTTGAGGACGTTCTTCGTTGGAACTTCGCTTGAGGACGCTCTTCGTTGGAACTTCGCTTGAGGACGGTATTCGTTGGAACTTCGCTTGGATACGTTATTCGTTGGAACTTCGCTTGAGGACGTTCTTCGTTGGAACTTCGCTTGAGGACGTTCTTCGTTGGAACTTCGCTTGAGGACGTTCTTCGTTGGAACGTCGCTTGAGGACGTTCTTCGTTGGAACGTCGCTTGAGGACCATATTCGTTGGAACGTCGCTTGAGGACCATATTCGTTGGAACTTCGCTTGAGGATGGTATTCGTTGGAACTTCGCTTGAGGACGGTATTCGTTGGAACTTCGCTTGAGGACGGTATTCGTCGGAACTTCGCTTGAGGACGTTCTTCGTTGGAACTTCGCTTGAGGACGTTCTTCGTTGGAACTTCGCTTTGATACGTTATTCGTTGGAACTTCGCTTGAGGACGTTCTTCGTTGGAACTTCGCTTGAGGACGTTCTTCGTTGGAACGTCGCTTGAGGACGTTCTTCGTTGGAACGTCGCTTGAGGACCATATTCGTTGGAACTCCGCTTGAGGACGGTATTCGTTGGAACTTCGCTTGAGGACGGTATTCGTTGGAACTTCGCATGAGGACGTTCTTCGTTGGAACTTCGCTTGAGGACGGTATTCGTTGGAACTTCGCTTGGATACGTTATTCGTTGGAACTTCGCTTGGATACGTTATTCGTTGGAACTTCGCTTGAGGACGGTATTCGTTGGAACTTCGCTTGAGAACGTTCTTCGTTGGAACTTTGCTTGAGGACGTTCTTCGTTGGAACTTCGCTTGAGGACGGTATTCGTTGGAACTTCGCTTGAGGACGGTATTCGTTGGAACTTCGCTTGAGGACGGTATTCGTTGGAACTTCGCTTGAGGACGGTATTCGTTGGAACTTCGCTTGAGGACGGTATTCGTCGGAACTTCGCTTGAGGACGTTCTTCGTTGGAACTTCGCTTGAGGACGGTATTCGTTGGAACTTCGCTTGGATACGTTATTCGTTGGAACTTCGCTTGAGGACGGTATTCGTTGGAACTTCGCTTGAGAACGTTCTTCGTTGGAACTTTGCTTGAGGACGTTCTTCGTTGGAACGTCGCTTGAGGACCATATTCGTTGGAATTTCGCTTGAAGACGTTCTTTGTTGGAACTTCGCTTGAGGACGGTCTTCGTTGGAACTTCGCTTGAGGACGGTATTCGTTGGAACTTCGCTTGAGGACGGTATTCGTTGGAACTCCGCTTGAGGATTGTATTCGTTGGAACTTCGCTTGAGGACGGTATTCGTTGGAACTCCGCTTGAGGACCGTATTCGTTGGAACTGCGCTTGAGGACGGTATTCGTCGGAACTTCGCTAGAGGACGGTATTCGTTGGAACTTCGCTTGAGGACGGTATTCGTTGGAACTTCGCTTGAGGACGGTATTCGTTGGAACTTCGCTTGAGGACGGTATTCGTTGGAACTTCGCTTGAAGACGTTCTTCGTTGGAACTTCGCTTGAGGACGGTATTCGTCGGAACTCCGCTTGAGGATGGTATTCGTTGGAACTTCGCTTGAGGACGGTATTCGTTGGAACTTCGCTTGAGGACGTTCTTCGTTGGAACTTCGCTTGAGGACGGTATTCGTTGGAACTTCGCTTGAGGACGGGATTCGTTGGAACTTCGCTTCAGGACGTTCTTTGTTGGAACTTCGCTTGAAGACGTTCTTCGTTGGAACTTCGCTTGAAGACGTTCTTCGTTGGAACTTCGCTTGAGGACGGTCTTCGTTGGAACTTCGCTTGAGGACGGTCTTCGTTGGAACTTCGCTTGAGGACGGTATTCGTTGGAACTTCGCTTGAGGACGGTATTCGTTGGAACTTCGCTTCAGGATGTTCTTTGTTGGAACTTCGCTTGAAGACGTTCTTCGTTGGAACTTCGCTTGAGGACGGTATTCGTTGGAACTTCGCTTGAGGACGGTCTTCGTTGGAACTTCGCTTGAGGACGGTATTCGTTGGAACTTCGCTTGGAGACGTTCTTCGTTGGAACTTCGCTTGAGGACGGTATTCGTTGGAACTTCGCTTGGAGACGTTCTTCGTTTGAACTTCGCTTGAGGACGGTATTCGTTGGAACTTCGCTTGAGGACGGTATTCGTTGGAACTTCGCTTGACGACGGTATTCGTTGGAACTTCGCTTGAGAATGGTATTCGTTGGAACTTCGCTTGGAGACGTTTTTCGTTGGAACTTCGCTTGAGGACGGTATTCGCTGGAACTTCGCTTGAGGACGGTATTCGTTGGAACTTCGCTTGAGGACGGTATTCGTTGGAACTTCGCTTGAGGACGGTATTCGTTGGAACTTCGCTTGGAGACGTTCTTCGTTGGAACTTAGCTTGGAGACGTTCTTCGTTGGAACTTCGCTTGAGGACGGTATTCGTTGGAACTTCGCTTGAGGACGGTATTCGTCAGAACTTCGCTTGAGGACGGTATTCGTCGGAACTTCGCTTGAGGACGGTATTCGTAGGAACTTCGCTTGAGGACGGTATTCGTTGGAACTTCGCTTGAGGACGGTATTCGTTGGAACTTCGCTTGAGGACGGTATTCGTTGGAACTTCGCTTGAGGACGGTATTCGTTGGAACTCCGCTTGAGGATGGTATTCGTTGGAACTTCGCTTGAGGACGGTATTCGTTGGAACTTCGCTTGAGCACGGTATTCGTTGGAACTTCGCTTGAGGACGGTATTCGTTGGAACTTCGCTTGAGGACGGTATTCGTTGGAACTTCGCTTGAGGACGGTATTCGTTGGAACTTCGCTTCAGGACGTTCTTTGTTGGAACTTCGCTTGAAGACGTTCTTCGTTGGAACTTCGCTTGAGGACGGTATTCGTTGGAACTTCGCTTGAGGACGGTATTCGTCGGAACTTCGCTTGGGGACGGTATTCGTTGGAACTTCGCTTGAGGACGGTATTCGTTGGAACTTCGCTTGGAGACGTTCTTCGTTGGAACTTCGCTTGAGGACGTTCTTCGTCGTAACTTCGCTTGAGGACGTTCTTCGTTGGAACTTCGCTTGAGGACGGTATTCGTTGGAACTTCGCTTCAGGACGTTCTTTGTTGGAACTTCGCTTGAAGACGTTCTTCGTTGGAACTTCGCTTGAAGACGTTCTTCGTTGTAACTTCGCTTGAGGACGGTATTCGTTGGAACTTCGCTTGAGGACGTTCTTCGTTGGAACTTCGCTTGAGGATGGTATTCGTTGGAACTTCGCTTGGAGACGTTCTTCGTTGGAACTTCGCTTGAGGACGGTATTCGTTGGAACTTCGCTTTGGAAGATAAACCTTTTTAAAAAGACCTTTATCACACAGGATAGGCCGGACTTCAAATAAATTACACGAAACAGCAAATTTGTGTCACTATTCTTACTTTTATATAGCATCCTATTTATATAATAAAACCACAACGGGCAAAGTCATGCAGGTGCACGAGGGACGATCCTATTAAGAACACGTTGGCGCCATAGACATCATAATTTTGTTACTTAGACTGCCGAAGGCCACGGCGGCGTCGATTTAAAACCGACTCAATGACGGTCACGGAATTGTGGGTAAAGATTTGGTAGAAAGCCGGCCACTCATTCGCTTCCTCTACGATGTTCGTTAATCTTGTAAAGCTCATAGCAACCTCATGATTAAAACTTTAAGCTTAAATAGGGCCTACTGCTGTTCAAATAATTATTTACTAAGTCCTTTGGCAGGCATTAGGCCGTATTTGTTTGTTTATTAGTTCAGTGTGCGAGTTATATAAATATTACGACTAGGCCTACTTCTGCTCAGATTAGCAGGCGTTGTTGCTTGGCTATTACAAATTGAGGATCCATCAAGTTCATAGCCCTGGATATTAAATTTAGTAACTTATGGCTAGCTTCGCAGAAAAGTCAAATAGGCATCAGGCAATTTTTTGATTCGTATTTCTATTGTGTGTGTGTGTACTGATGATTCGTGAACATAATTCCTCTAGGTTGTTCTGTGAGTGTCAACGGCATCACCATTAGATTCCTGGCGTCTGACATCTTTCACATTTCTTTCCATTATATATTGAGGAACTGCAAAATTCCGACTTGCATATTCAATACACTTAATTTTCATTAGATTAGCAGAACTATAGGCAGTGTTTTAAGAGGCTCAGAGCAGTTCTTTGCAGTTAACGACTGCGGTACGAAGTGTTAGGAACTTCCTTTTTCTTGGCTTTGACACATGAAGATAGATGAGCAATTCACTCCCTGATCTTCCAACTTGCAGTTTGTGAACCTGTGAACTTAATACAATTGGGTTAGCTGCCAATTAGTGCAGAAACTTGCATCAACTTCCTACCTTGGTGGGGATTTTAACCTGGTAGCATAACAAACGTTTGACAATACTAATTTTTGGAATTGTCAATCAATCAATCAATCAATCAATCAATCAATTAGTCAGTCAGTCAGTCAATCAATAAAATAAATCAATAAATGCTTTGGTGTTGAATCCAGTGGTCTTGAAGTTGTGCCCTGCACAATATTCCAACAATCGACGCCGCCGTGGCCATCCGCAGTCTTAAGTAATATATGATGTCTATGAAACCTCCTGTTATGTGGTCGGAATTATTTATAATAGTTGTGAAGAGGGAATCATCAGCACGATCACAAAGATCATCAAATGAGGGCTGATCAGAAGGGATCATCCTATTTCGTACCAACTTACGCAAAACAGCATTTAGCCGAGTGCGATGGGCAGCATTAGTAAAACCATACCAAGCAGAGGATGCATGTAATAGACGGGCCAGTGTGGTTGCCCGGACAACGTCTTAGAGCTACACCCCAGAGATCTAGGCTATGGGCAACGAGAACTCTAAATGCACAAAGGACTGGTAGGCTCGAGATCTGTTGCAGATTCGGTCAATATATGTTTATCAAGACGTAAACGACAGATTATGAATTATTAGGACGACCCCCAGGACATTCATCTCATCCATCTTGTCCATACCATCCAAAAAGGGAGGAAGAACAATCCCTTTAACATTGGGCCGCGAAATAATAATTTCTTTAGATTTGTAAGTATTGCGTATTAAAGGCACACGCATGATCATGGTTATAAAGTTCCAATTATATAACTTCTAAAGTGCTACTCTAAACTTAAGCGCAGGGCTCCAGCTTGTTCGCTAAGTTGTATGCATAGCGTCTAGAGGAGTTGTCCGGAGTTGTATTAACAGAGAATTACATTTTTCAATGCCACTTTCTTGCTAAAAACGTTAGAAGGTTTCTTTAAATTATTGTCTACTGACATGATCGTAATTTCAGAGTCGTAATCGTTAGCTTCGTAATATTCTAAAGGGCCATTCATTTTAAACAAATCGCAGGGTATACCAATTGCAGCTTATAATTCTTGTGCGCTGTGTCGTCCAAGAGGTGTGTGTGTGTTTTGTCCAGAAATGTCGATGCCCCAGCTACATTTAACCTACATTTAGCCTAGTATAAGCCCACGATGCGTGTTGTTAGTACAAATTTTCACACAATAAACATGTTCCACCAAACAGTAATTGCTACAACAATATAGTAACGCTAATTATAACTAGGGTCTATGGCATTCTTTATTTTTGGATTGTTTACTTTTACGCTCGGTGTCAATTTTGGGGTTTTGGAAGTCATTCTGCAGCACGTGCGTAGGCCAACACGTAAGCAGGAATAAAATAATTAATTATTAGCCCACGCTAAAGCGCATATCAGACTACAGAGAGTCGCTGCACGTCGGCAACGTTAAGTAACTGGTGTAATCGCAAGTGAAGCATGCGCATGGATAGAGTGTAAATTGGATGGACGAAGAAGAGCTAGTTCTGAATGGGATTTCTATTGAACAGGTTGATGCATGAGATCCAATTAAGCTCTCCCAGTTATTCGCTGAAGGAGCATTTTGAGAATGGAGATGCATGAAGTCTGAATTTTTATAAGTCATTATTATTAAAAAAAACTTATACCAGAGCTTTTAATCATGTGGAATGCATAATGAGTGCAATAATTTTACCTTCTCTATTTTTCTTCGTTTTATGTCTACGTACTACAGCATAGGCTATCGTTTTAAGTTATCATTACTTTTGTGATTATTGAAAAAAATGCATATATGGCATTCTGGACATCTGGTTTATTGGAGGCGGGGTTAGGCTTTGTGGCGTCATATTTTGAGGGGCTATGACATTTGTGACGAGAGGGGAGGGGTAAAAATTCGTCAGAAATGGTATGACATCGTTATTTTATGAACGGCTATGTGCTGAGAACTATATGGATCACTCTGCAAATTCTCAATGAATGCGAACTTAACGTGATTTTTCCCATCGTTAATTTACAATCAGCGAAAGTGGGGCAGCGGGGGGTACACCTTTCATACCTCTGCGCAAAATAACAACGTATGGTCATCGCACCAATGATCCATCGATCACTTCACGCTTCGTCCGTTCAGCCTCACAGATTCCATAGATCCACTTTCAATAATCGTGCAAGTGTATACGTACGCTCACCAGAAAAACAGTCGATCGATCGGGCGAGAAAAGGCGCCACATAATTTCACGAATGTCCAACGGTAGACTGATATTTTCCCGATCGAATTCCGGTCCTTATTTGCACTTGTCTCGTTTGCGAACTGCCGTATTACTTCGATGTTTGGACCTGCCGATCGACCGGAAACATCCCTGCTAACACGTCCGCGCAATTCAAAAGAACGCCTATCGATATTCTATATTCTTTCAAAGGTCGATCGATGCACCCGTGCAGTGGCGTATTTAGGGGTCATGTCACGACCCTCTCCCCGGCATTGAGAACTGAATGGGTTGGTTCAAACATGAGACGGTGGGCACTGAAGTGGTTCTCAGCCTCCCTTTGTGACTTTTGGCTTCATTGTGTTTGGACGGAAGCGCCGCTGTTGAGTTTCTCCGTAATTGGTGCTATATAAATTTGCAATTCCTACAGTTAAAATAAAAATGAGAGGCGTATTCGATTTAATATAATTGCGTTCTCATTCTACGACTGATGCTTTTCGAATTTTCGCCAGATGTCTGCACATGTCCTATTATGGCTAATGGCTCTTCACATATCCATAGGCGAGTATCCCAACGGCAATAAGTGGCGGTAAATTATCACCAGTTCTTACAATCAATCAATCAGTCAGTCAGTCAATCAATCAATCAATTAATCAGTCAGTCAATCAATAAATTAAAGTTCATGCAGCGCCTCTTCAGAAAGTCTCAGAGGTGACCACAGCAAGTGATTGGCCGATTCTTTACCCAAGTCGAAATCCGTCGGTATGCCATATCTTCTCCAAGTCAAAGGCAGGCCCAAGCGTTGACTGACGAAAGATATCTGATGGCCTTCTAATCATTCTTCATTAAGTTTATAGGTCGTGATTGACGGTATCGATAGGATTACTTAGAACTAATTATCATTATTTGCAGTACTTTATTATTAAATCATGAATTCATGTGTTAGTACTCTGCTACACGGCCGACCACTGCTTGATAGCTGGCTATCACTTTGCCCTTGTGAAGTCAATTTGAGCAATTTTCGACCAACTTACATTTACATGTAGGCAACTTACATTTACATGTAGGCAACTTACATTTACATGTAAGCAACTTACATTTACATGTAGGCCTGCACAATTGGCGGGTAGGCATACATAGCTTATAATCCCACTGTCATACGATGTCATGCATCGCCTCTGAGTTTCTTATTGGTAAACTCTAAATTAATGAAGCGCTATATGAGGTCTATCACAGTGCATAAACTTATTCACGAACGCTGCGTCATATCAGAAAGGAGAGAGACAGAGACAGACAGAGGCAGACAGAAAGAAAGAAAGAGAAAGAAAGACAGAGAGAGAAAGACAGAGAGAGACAGGGAGAGACAGATACAGAGACAGAGAGATTCCTCCCATCATTAAATCCTGGCTGCGCCTTTGTCTGTCGTTGCAACTCACGTGATTCTGCCCTTCAGCTGACACAGTTTTTAAGTGGATAACAAAACGCCAGCCGCTAGAGGTCGCAACGCAAGACGCTCTTTCGCGTAACGGTGTTTAGAGGGTGTCATGGTGACGTTACGGCATATTACATTGATCTTATCGCTAACGAACGCAGGCGGCAACGATTTGATCCGCGTCACGAATGACCATCTACCTATAGATGTTGAACGGAGTTCAGAGAATTTGAGACTGTGACAATAAAGTTGATTAGGGATTTAGAAAAGATTCCACTGCAGACTTTTCCCAGTTGGCCAACTGCATAGTTAAAATTTTAAACCTTTAGAGTCGGTTTTAGAATTAAGTAAAGGTTTGGATGATTGTGTGTGAATTTTCTCAGCTCTTTAAAAAGAAAGTAATAATAAGTGTTGTATGACAAACTTTAGCGGAGACTTGACGATCACATAGACAGTTGATAGTCCTAAGACTTTTCAAGAGATTTTACCGTCGATTTTGTTTATTTACAGATCAATCAAGTGGGAAGTTGATTTACACAAAGATGTAATAATCGCTTAAGACAATCAATTAGGTCGAGAAAGAGAGTTGATCAAAGGGTAATAAAAAAACTCTGCATAATTTTAAAAACTAAACTAACACTAGCTAGCTCTGATTTAATCCTAATCGATTGATTAGTTATATTTGGAAAACTCTTTTCCGTGTTCCAGTTGAGTTAACGTGAACGATATCAGCCTTTCTCAAATCGAATCCTCCGGAGAATAAACTTGAACGCTGAGTCGCCTACCTTTTTAATTGACATCGCTTGCATTTAGACTACACTACGACTTCTGACTCATGAACGCGACAGGGTACGTATAGGTTTCTCTCGCTCTCAGGCTTGAATGAATTGTCAATGTTTACTTTCTATAATTTTAAAAATGTCGGGTCCTGTTGGATATCATATCATGTCTTCCAATCTCTTCTTGTATCATTTCTCTCTATTTCTCCTTGCGTCATATCTTCCCATTTTTTCTTGTATCATATCTTTCCATTTTCTTCTTGCGTTATATCTTCCCATTTCTTCTTGTATAATATCTTCCTATTTCTTCTTGTATAATATCTTCCATTTTCTCACGTATAATATCTTCCCATCTCTTCTTGTATCAATCTCCCATTTTCACGTTGCATTGGTCAGTAGAAGTGGAGAGAGAGAGAGAGAGAGAGAGAGAGAGAGAGAGAGAGAGAGAGACAGACAGACAGACAGACAGAGACAGAGACAGAGACAGAGACAGAGACAGAGACAGAGACAGAGACAGAGAGAGTAATGAAACTCACCTTAACCGTTCAAGGTAGAGAAAAATATCTAGTAATGTAATATGTAGCATAAATATAAGCCTAATATAGATTCCACTATATATATATATAAGTATATAAATATATATATAAATATATATATACAGACACTTCTTTGTTGTACATGTGGATCGAAATGTAATATGCCTTTTATGTATAGGCCTATGTGTGTGTGCTTGTGCGTGTAAGTGTGTGCGTGTGAATTTGTGAAAGTAGTTTTCCATCACAACACTGTCCGATGTAAGCCTACGCGTTTGTTCTTCTAAAAACCAGACAATTGTGCTCTCTGCACTTGTTACAAATCGTTATGGTGCACCTTAAGCCCAGTAGCCCCAAATAGCGCTCATCTTCCACTCACTCATTCACTGGTGAAATTCAGTAAATTCATTTGTATAGCTCCCTTTCAAAAGTACACATATGATCTCTTATGGGCAGACGTATAAACTGTCAGGGTCCATTGTTTCAATAGATCTCCCTGCTCATTGTTTCCTTTCCAAATGGATGACAGACCTATATATACATATATATATAGTATATATATAATTATATATATAACGATTGTTTATATAATTATGCACTTCATGAATTTTCGTGGGCTGTCCACTTACATATCAATAATAGGGAGGTCACACCACACAAGGGTGGGCAAAAGAGAGACAGACAATGAATTTCTGTCTGTCTGTGAAACAATGGGCGATACAATATCGTACCGACTGATATTGATCCAAAGTATGTGCGCTAAACTAAGATATTCACGTGCCTGGTGATATAAATATTATATATAGATATAAATATGCATTATATTTAAATTTTATATAAATTATATGTATAATTTATATATGTAATACTGATCTGCATTGTATTATATAAAATAGAATTGTTCCAAATATCGCTGCGTTTATTTACCTACATGCACATGTTATCGTCGAATTATTTATATTTTAAAAGCAATTCAACAAGCGGAGCGCGAAACAAATTATTGTTATATAGAAGTGGAACAAGTGCAGTACTTAACAGTTCTAAAACTGGAACGGAAACAACAAAATAACGATGGTAAGAGGGACAATGGCAAGGACTATAATAATAGAAATCTAGAGGAGGGCCATTCAAGAGAAATTAGGCCCATCTCTTGCGAGCAGAGTCTTAAGCTAGGTCTGCAATATTTACCTTTACCTGGTTTTACCTTTGTGTTAGTTTACCGTCGCGCAGTGCATCCACGTATTCTGCAGAGGTGCGAGAAAGTGGTTGCTGCAGCGGAAAGTTGTATCGTTACATGACTCCGAGTTACTTCGAACACGGTCCGACATCCGCTGCGAGCTGGAGATCCATCCGAACCGCTTTCGAGGAACAGACGACCGCTCACGGCATTCCCAACTTCAGCCGAGCTAGAGGTATGACCTCCAGAATGCTACCTCTTTATGCATTCGCATGGCGCTATATTAATTACGCAGCTGCAGGATGCTACACCGCCTCACGGTGTTCCATGCTTGCATTATGCTCCTCTAGCTAATCCTCTGGAGGACGGACTCTGACCTCCCTCGGACTACCCTTTGGAATACCCCTCTGATTCGCTCGTGAATAAGCTAGAGCCCAGCGCTTTACCTTCGAATGGCGCTTTAGAAGTTTGGACATTATGATTACATTTGCAATTATGCCTCATTGGGATGTATAGCTACTCATTTAGGGAGGTTGTCGCACCACACTGGGCGTTGAGGGAGCTGCCATCTACGCCTCTCCGTGCAAGGGTGAGCTCTTGTCGTTTACGGACGTGCCTCTATCAGCCAACATCGTGCTTTTCTAATGCTAGTCTGTTGACCTGAAATGTGTTACCAATTGCCCTGCACTTGCTGTCTAGGAGGGTCTTCTAAAACATTCAACTTTAATGTTATGGCTGATCGTTCAGTCGGGGCTACGTCGGAATCGCCTCTGAATTGATACCTTAAATGGGCACTATATAAGTTGCTGTACTGACTCATTGAAACATACGTTATTGTACATCACATAGTGACTCCTTGCATTTTGTCGCGTTGAATAACATTACGTGTACGTTACGGGAATTGGCAAATTCCCTGCAGTGGTGTTTTGGATCGCGTCTTAGGTAGCACATTGAACATATATGCATAGTCGTAATACACAGCCGGTTTGAAACTCCAGTCATTGGATCAGAGAAAGAACACAGTGTTGTTCAGTGTGACCGTTCTCTCTCTCTGTCTCTGTCTCTGTCTGTCTCTGTCTGTCTCTCTGTCTGTCTCTGTCTCTCTCTGACTCTGTCTGTCTGTCTGTCTGTCTCTCTCTTTCTGTCTCTGTCTCTGTCTCTCTCTCTATGTCTCTGTCTCTCTGCCTCTCTGTCTCTCTGCCTCTCTGCCTCTCTCTCTCTCTCTCTCTCTCTCTCTCTCTCTCTCTCTCTCTCTCTCTCAATTCCTTGCTGTAGGAACCTTCAAGAGATGTTTCTGGATCCTGGTGATGTTAACGATGCTTGCTGCGCTCGTCTACAATGTTCGCGGTCTCGTCGTCACTTACTTGAGGTATGACGTCAGCGTTAGCATATCCGTCACACAGCAGCAGCAGTTCGTATTTCCTGCCGTCACGATCTGCAACCTGAGTCCTGTCAAGAAATCTGCGCTGGCTTCCAGCCCCATACAATTGCGAAGAAAGAGAGCACTGAGCTCGGACTCCGAAAACGGTACAGAAGCTCCGGGTACGTTTTCGCCGAAGTCCTTGTTTGATGTTGGAATGTTTGGAATGGTTTTATATGATTCAGCAGGCATTTGGAATAATATTTCGTATGAAGGACCTTCGAAATTTTTTTAATTTTGTTGTTGAATCAAGTTTAAATTTCATGCTTGATATAAATGTCCGACAAGATAATTTTTAGAAGGGAACAGTCCGAATAGACTTCTGGGTATGATTGTCACTTTCAGACTTACGGTCTTGGTTTTGAGCGTTAAAGTTGTGTTCTTGGTCTTGAAACCAAAAGTCTTGGTCTTGAAGTTCAAAGTCTTAGTTTTTAGGATAGCCCATTACAACATTACTTTGAGTACAGCTTTTAGTTACCTTTTCCCTGCCTACTAGCTGTTTAATTCGATTCATCTAACACATTTTCTTACTTACTGAGATCAGTTACATAGCTTTTGAGTAGTGTATGAAACTGTTAAATGCGTGTATTGTTGCTTTCCATTTAAATACATTACCTCATGATATTTTACATTACATCATATATAATGCATTGAACATTACCTCTTGATATCTTGTACATAATCTCAATATATAATTATTGTACATTATGATTATCTCGTCATGTATAATTGTACTTGTACGTTACCTCATAATGTAGTGTACATTACCTCATTATGCATTGAATATTAACACATAATGTATTGTACTCATAACCTCATAATGCTTCTGCATTTCGTTTGGATGGTTTCAGCTTACTGCTCAAACGGATGGCGTCTGTACAACGGTTCCTGCTACTATTTCTCCTCTGAGACAGTCGATCAACCTACATCCATCCTCAGATGTCGATCAAAGTCTGCTCAGCTGACCAGCATCAACGACCAATACGAACTCGACTTCATGACCAATGTCCTGTACGGATGAATACACTATTCCAAGCGCATGTTCTTATAGCGCCAGTTCATAGAAACTCACGAAAGACGCTACATTTGTTCAGACAATATCCCTTTCATTCATTCATTCACTCGTTCATCTTAGTATATATATAGCGCAGTCTACTCGGAGGCGTTTCCAGCCCAATCACAGCGATACAAATCATTCTTAAGCAACTTATAAATATTTGAAATTGCTTTTAGGAAGCAACGATAACTTGTGCTCAGAGTCTTAATTAATATGCTTCCGAGGAAAGGTACGCTCAAATTCAAATACCCGAAATTCTGTTCATCAGTTCAACGGGGTCAAACAAGATGTTTAACTTACTGGGAACCTTACATGACTGTCGGCAGTTAAATCCGACTCCTGTAATAACGTGTTATCATTATTTTGCTCGTAACCTACTGTGTTTGTAATCATATTGCTGCTTGTAACATTGAAATTATGCGAAAATTATTATTTTTAATGTCACCATGAACGGACAAACTGATTATTCGAAGGGTGGAAGAAATTTGTTCAGCTGCAATTTCTTAGTATTTCAGGCACTGTTGTTATTATTCCAGATCGAGTTTCGGTACTCGCGAGTACTGGATCGGGCTGGTCAAGACGGTAGCGTGGAACAGCCCAACATCATTTTGGCTTGATGGCAGCACATCACAGTTCCGGCCATGGGGACCAACGGAACCTAACGACAACACCACCTGCGTCCGTCTGGATCTATCGGTCTTCAGGGATCGCGACTGTTCGCTACTGTTTAACTACATCTGCAAGATGCGTCAAGGTACACAGGTTACAAGCATGTGGGCTTCCAGGTAGGCTACGCTTTAAGGTTCTGACTTGTGGTCTTGTACGCAGTGGTGCGTCCAAGCACCATCCGTTGTGAAATGATTCCATGTACGCCGATAGGTGATCAAAACGCTGTATGGTCCTTCAAGTACGTTTAGGCCTACAATGTGGTTCTTCCAGACCACTTACGCTGTAAAATGATTCCAAGCATGCACGCTGCTAAATTATTTAATTTACGCTGTAAGGTGATTAAAATACGCCTCAAGGTACTCAGTAAACTAATTCTATGTGAGCTGTAAGTTGATCCAAGCACGCTGTCAGGTGCTTTTAGGAAAGCTTTGTGGTGCTTGAAGTTCAGTTCTGTTCGTGTTTTCGCTGTAAAGATGATCCATTTGCGTTATAAGGTGATTCACATGCGCGTGTATGGTTCTATCAAGTACCCAATGGAGTACGCTATGGCGTGAAGGGTACGCTCTAGGGCTCCTCTAGGTACGCTGTAGTGAGCTTTATGGAAACCGCACCGTTCTTTTAGGTACGCTGTGAAGTTCTTCCAGGTACACGTACGTTGCAAATCTTCAGAGCTCACGATAGCGCCTCTGAGTAGGTTTCCTTACTGGGTGCTATATAAAATTTCGAAATGAATGAATGAATGCATGAGAGTTACTAAAATAATGTGCTATGAAATATTCACCTTAGTTACATTACGTTGTATATTACGCCAATATTGTCTAATTGGTTTGTCGTTCAGGGACGACAACGCAATATCCATCAACAACAGTCACCACCAAAGCAAAAAAGACAACTACTCAGAAACCATCTACTGCTGCCAAAATGACAACATCAACCCCTACGACAACGGTTGAAACGACTGAGCTACTAGCGGTTGAAACAACGGCAACCAAAACGATAACAACAACAGCAACACCTACGACGAAGGCAACAGTTCAGACCACGACAACAACGGTTGCTTCTAGCGCTGAAGCCACATCCACAACAATGTCTACTGTTCCTGTAATTACTTCCTCTACTGCTAAAGTCATATCTACAACAATGGCGACCACTCCAGAAATCACTTCCTCTACCGTTAAGGCCACATCTACAATTCCTACCACTGCTGAAATCACGTCTTCGATATTTAAAGCCATATCTACAACGATGCCTGCCACTCTTGAAATCACTTCCACTACCTTTAGAGCCTCATCTACAATTCCTACCACTGCTGAAATCACGTCTTCGATCTTTAAAGCCATATCTACAACGATGCCTGCCACTCTTGAAATCACTTCCACTACCTTTAGAGCCTCATCTACAATTCCTACCACTCCTGAGATCACGTCTCCAACGGCTGAAACCACATCTACAATGATGCCTACCACTTTTGAAATCACTCCTCCAGAAGAAATAGCAACGGCGAGACAGGGAACCAGAGAATCCACTTCTGAGTTCAAACAGAGCGATTCGACAACCTCTAACCCAGACACCGATCCTGCGACTGTAATTTCATTAACTACTTCTGCTATCCGCACAAATCCGCAGTCAGCCGACTCAACATCGAGCAGAGCTTCAACGGTTATTTCACCAACAATTAGCAGACCTGCAACCACCATCGCCAGCACCAAGAGTCCTGGTACGAGCAGCCTTGAATTGTTGCAGACATCATTCGAGACAACTGACTTCGATGAAGCAACCACTTCGACGCCTGAATCATTCCCAACTGGCTTCCTATCATCAACCAACCCAGAGGTCATCCCAGCGGCAGTCAGATGCTGTTGCAGATGTTGTCAATGGGATGCGGACATCTCTGCAGAATTCTGTGCATTCTGCGTCAACGATACCATGGATCTTTCCGTTTCCTGCGCATCGAACCGTGAACCGCCGACCCCTCCCACGGTAGGGGTCTCTTTCAACTTCGAAGCTCCACCAACCATCAGTGGAAGTCGTTTTCCAGATAGACCTGCCTATCGGGACGACTTCCTGAAGCAGAACAGTTTGACGGAGGACTTAGCATCGATGCCAGACGATGAGAAATCGATTCTTGGTTTCAGCATCACGGACCTCATCGTTGACTGCCATTTCGACGGCACTCCTTGTGACCTTACAAGGTAAAACACTCAGATATAATGGTGATTAAACAGCTGCGTCTCATCCAATGTTTAATTATTAAGACCGGCACAGTTATCCAGATGTAAGGATTGGCAAATTTCACTATAATATTAATACGAAAGTTGGGATGGCATGGTCTATAACACCTCTAATCTTTTGTCGATACTGAATTTACAAGGCCAACGAATACTTGCACAGCAACTGTTACACTACGCATCTTTGGTTTGTTGGAATATATCTAGTATGTAGGCATATTCTCAGGGTATTTCCCTGTCACGTTCTCGCATTCCTATTGACTGTTAAGCTATTGACAGATGCTATTTGACGTCAACCCCGGAGTTAATTGTCAAAAATTACCGTGAGGATCTGGCAAACCCCCATGTCAGCTTTCAGTGACACCCACACTCACAGTTATCCTCTGAAATTTATCCCGAATACCGATTTCAAGATACTAAAGGATCTAGTCGGGATACCTGTACATGTGATAATTTGGCAACGCCCCCCACCCCCCGTTCAAATTTAACAATTCAAAACCTGCATAAACGGAAGCCATTGTGACTTGCGTCTAAAACAAAAATAGATTGTCTGGGTCTTGATTTGATGGTCTGCAGATGGTCTGAATCTTGCATGTTATTATGTCATACAAGAACTCTCACCCAGCTACAAACATAGTTATTTGCAATCAGAGCAAACAAAACGATCGTTCGTGTCGTACCCCACATAACAAGAGAACAGAGGTGATCGGATACCGATGCTTGATTTGTCTGTCTTTTCTATTAGGGACTTCACAGAGTTCTACAGCAACATATACGGCAACTGTTTCGTATTCAACTCCGGTTGGGCCAACTTCACAGAACAGACGAGAATGTCGGCCCAAAGCGGACCGAAGCATGGGTTGGTGATGATCGCAAATATACAACAGGACGAGTACGTTGACCAGGTTGGAGATGTCGCTGGGGCTCGAATCGTGGTCCTGCCGCAGAATCAGATCGCCTTTCCGGAAGATGACGGCATCACTGTCAGTCCTGGTCACGCGACATCCATCGGAATGCTCCAGGTTGGAAGTCTATGCTCGTGCAAGCACTTTCAAGAAATCTTAGACTAGCAAGAATTTTGGGGAGGTCGAGTTTATGCGTACAAATGGAGTTGAAAACTAAAATGTAACAATATTTTAAAACCCGCTTCTCTCGTCCACACGCTTTGTTGCGGGATGAGGGATTGGAACCCAGCTTCAGCTACAAGGGGGTATTGATATGGTGCGGAAGTCTTTAGATTCCGAGAAATTCTCCTCATCGACTCCTCTCAAAACTCCGCTTCATTTTTTTACAAGTCGGATCCTGCTAGCACGACAACTTTTCTCTTGCGTGGATAACTGAACTTCCATGACACTTGAGAATCTCAGGCTTCTTGTTTTTTTGACGTGAGTGTCCATACATCGATTATGCGACAGGTGCACAAACTGTGTCCAAATACTCAACAACAGTCGAATTCAGTGTTTCCAGTCAAATTATTATTCACTAAAACTCACCATGACCGTTGTGTGGAACCGCGCCTCTGTGGGCCCTTTGAAGATCGATATCTACTGAGGATTGTACTCACGGTGGCTGATCGGTTAGAGCGGTCAGTCCGTAACGCTCAGTGTGCGCTGAGGCCGAGGCGTCATCTACTGTGTAGGTACCTTGAGCAAGTCCTTGGCTCACAATTGCTCTGCAGTACAACAACAATTGCGGCGTGGAGGCGTGCTGTGTAAAAAAATTTCGATGAAGGGCAATATCAAATCAAACTTCAGTTGTATGACATGCATAATATATAATGATGTTTACTAGTAAATAGGGGTTTCCGTGTTGAGACCGCCACTGAATAGTTATTTTACTAGAGGCGCTATATAAATCTACAGATACGAAATGACATTAGGTAAATTGATGTGTAGATGGCCAGCAATCGTTTCTTTGTAATAGACGACGGTTGAGAGGCAGCCAAAACCATTTGGAATATGCACCGGAAACTTTGATGATGAACAGAGAAGCGTCTACTCTGAGAAATATCAGATCGAGTACAACAAAAACGTACGTTACTCTTCTACTGTATATACATATGTATGTATGTATGTATGTATGTATGTATGTATGTATGTATGTATGTATGTATGTATGTATGTATGTATGTATGTATGTATGTATGTATGTATGTATGTATGTATGTATGTATGTATGTATGTATGTATGTATGTATGTATGTATGTATGTATGTATGTATGTATGTATGTATGTATGTATGTATGTATGTATGCATGCATGCATGCATGCATGCATGCATGTATGTATGCATGTATGTATTTGTGTATGTATGTATGTGTGTATGTATGTATGTGTGTATGTATGTATGTATGTGTGTATGCATGTATGTATGTATGTATGTATGTATGTATGCATGTATGTATGTAAGTAAACAAATTAACATCCATTACACTTGGCTGTTCTGGTATGGTTCCATGTTCATTAAATTAACTTTATTAATCACACATTTCGAAATTCACGAAGCATCTGGTCAATACAATAACCGAGACCTACGTAAGAGACAGACAGAGATAGAGACATGGGCACAGATACACAGGGCGACAGGGTAAGGGTAAGAGAGAGAGACAGAGAGACAGAGACAGAGTGACACAGAAAGAGAGAGAGACACACATAGAGAGAGAGAGAGAGAGAGAGAGAGAGAGAGAGAGAGAGAGAGAGAGAGAGAGGCGGCCATACTATGAAAGATCTTCATTCATGCTTCGTAGGCCTGCCTGAAGACGTGCTACCAGAGATACGTAATCCAGAGATGTGGATGCGCTGATCCGTATGTTCCGTCTTATGGAAAGGCTTTCCTATACATCACTGTTCCAGTCTGCTCAACATCCAACATCACTCAGGGTAAAAACTCTTCCTCAACCTCTACCCCACCTCCATCTCACCATTTCGTCTTCCACCTCTTCCACCAATCCTCCACCCTCCATTAAACATCCACCCTAGACTGAGACTCACTGAGCAAGACTTGTGGGTGAGTAGACCTTTAGGTGTCTGACTCTGGCGCATAGATTGAACTAAACCTAACTCTGTAAATTAAGTTGCGGTTTTGTCAGTCTGGTTATGATTAAACGAATATTGAATCAAATCAAATGATTTAAACTTAAAGCGAAATGAACGACCCGATAATCACGGAAGTTCTCTTCAGCTGGAGGCAATCTCCTTTTACTTTTCCACCTCCAACTCCACGAGTGCTGCTCAGTCCAATATCAACTCAGTTAATAATATGTAAAAATTTACGATATGTATAGGTCTATACGCCCCTGATAGTTGAAAATGGATACTGAAATTACGTTGATTGATAATGAATACGGTTATGGATTCTGAATTTGTGGTAATTTACAGATGACTGTAAATACGAAGTGATCAGACAATATGCCAACAACACGCTGGTCTGCGACTGTCCCGATAGATGCAGGTAAGAAATACGTACATACATATTTTAGACTTTATGTATGTAGTCTATGGTTGTATACATGTAGGCCTACATACATATATATACACGTTTATTTGGGCTTTGTGTATATGTATGTGTGCGCGTGTTTAAGTACGCATGTTAATTTTCTGCATGAAGATCAAGGAACCTGGATTACTTATCGAGAAATATCATTGCATCAACTCCCTGGCGACTGTAGCAACTTTGTCAATGAGTATCTCAAGACTCAATGTGTTCCAGTGCGCATGCGTATCTATATGTACCTTGTATATGCTCACTGATGCTTAGGCTTGAAAGGTGGCTCCAGAGCAAAACCTATTAAGTGTCACCTAGTAATTCCCGATGCAATTAGGTTAATTATCATTCCCTAACTGCAAGTGAAACGCTCTAAAACACAGGGTGGCTCTCTTCCAAGTATAAGGTTAAGATAAACACCAGCTCAGCAAACCCGAAAGGCTGGGAACATGTATTTCCTCACACTGTTTACATATAGGCGGTCTTCCATACTTACGCAATACGCATGTATTAAGACAAACTCAAATACACGCAACCAAAGAAAAGCACACACGTGCACACATGAATCAAACCAGTGTGGCACAGTGGCCGATTGGTTAGCGCGGTCAGCCCGTAGCGTACAGTGTGTGCTGAGCGCGCGGGTTCGAGCCTCGTCCGGGGCGTCACTGTGTAGGGACCTTGAGCAAGTCCTTCGCGCACCATTGCTCTGCAGTACAACTGCAATTGCGCCGTTGAGGCGTGTGTATGCACTTCTGAGCAAAAAGATGTTGGAAGAAGGGCGGTATCAAATTTCTGTAATAAGAATAAGAATCTAGAAATACCGTGCGAAAGGCAATTCAATTAATCTACATGCACGGTTATGTGGAGGCAAAGTCATTGATGGATAATTATTACATTTAAGATAATTACATTCAGCGTTGTACTGCTTCATCTCTTTAGTGACAAACTCTTCGATTTGATCTCGTCGATGGCCGCATTTCCAGCCAAGACCACAAAAGTGAGTAGAACTCTTCTGTTGTGTTGGTAGATTTACATTTATGTGTCACACGGTCAATTCACACTGACGTAAGTTACACTGAATTCTAATATTGCCGTAATGATACCTACCCATTGTGGAACGCCTCTTATAGAGATGCTGCTAATTAAAATTCCAATTATTTTGCATTTTTATTTCAATGTATATTTGTTAACTTATTATAACTGTTATTTTCAGGATACACTTCGCAGACGTCTGGAGAGCAAGATCGGGTCAGCGTTGAGCGATAAGGAAATCCGTGAAAATATCGCAAAACTTGAGATTTTCTACGACTCATTTATCACAAAGGATATCTCTGAAACACCCCGCTACCCGGTATATTTGCACCTCCCTTTCAACAGTATGCCGTTTCTTGTCGCATCGTATCGTATCCTTAGATTTATATAGCGCCTCTCACAGAATAACTACTCAGAAGCGCTCTCAGCACGGACACTCCGGAACATAAGAAACGCATTCAAAGAGCTTGTACGCTGCTTATATATGGCCTACGTTACATGTAGGCTGCTTTACATGTACGATGCATACGGTCACGTTGCGGCTGAACATCACAGCTACACCTTAATGCTAAGCCTTGCATCAAAACCTACTTAAGCTTACTACTTAACCCTCTGAACCTTATAGTACTAAAGCGCAAGGGTAGCCCTACTCCGGAGCCGGAATATTACGTTTATTCATGTGTTAACTTATTATTAAATCTCAATTTAAACCGCGTTATGCACTGTATGTGGACTTAAGAAACTCGCCACTGTTTGCAATCTGACAGTGCCAGTCCCTAGACTGGATAAAGGAGGATGGCGATGCTAATAATCTATGTCATCACACAGTGTCGTTAAACTGAAACTACTAATGTGGACTTAAGAATTCCTCAGGCGTTAACCTTTTAAAGTAAAGCTTACGTTTCGTTTCGTTTCAGTTGGTGAATCTCTTCTCTGACATTGGAGGAGTCGTTGGTCTTTGGTTTGGATTTGCTTTTATGACATTCCTCGAAATCTTTGAATTCTTTACAGACCTCTTTGTCCTGCTGATAGAAAAACTTTGCAAATCTGCAAGGAATCAGAACGCCAACAAGAAGGCGACGAGATCTTCCGCGGATAACATGTCAGAAGAACGAATTGACTAGCTTTGTCCCACTGGCCATTCACCTCACCTCTTAATTTACTCAATTAGGCATGAAGGTTTTGCTGAACGGTCTTTGTTGGTCTCAGTTATTTAAAATAATTGTAGTGCTGCAGTTTCAAAAGACTCTTAAATGATGGTTAACTTCCGCGAAGTTTAAGATTTCACCGTCTGTATACCAATCACTCACCATCATCTTACTGGGTCACCTCTCTCAACGCTCTACTGAGCGAGGCATGCTCGTTGTCCCATTTGCCCGTACAACTACCAAATAGAATCGTGCCTACTCAATGGTTGGCCCCTCGCTCTGGAACATGCTCCCGTTGGCGTTGCGGTTGTCGCCAAGGGTCCACTCAGACTCATTTTATACTTGCCATAAAACTGTTCTTTTAAACGTGCTGGAGTCGGGAGCGCTCCTGAGTAGTAGCCTAAAGGGGCGCTATATAAATCTCTGTAATGAATGAATGAATGAATCTGCCTGGTACATCTCTATAGGTCTATGTATCTCTTGTATGAATGTCCACCCAAAACTGAAATAATTCAGACTGCGACACATCTGACTACACTTTATCATCCTAAACGACATCCTCTTTAACAACTGTTCTGCCTCTGCGACAAATGGTTTGGCGACCTGACTAGGACCTCCATCTGCCAACCCCTACCTTTCTGACTCGGTGCGCTCGCTTGTGAATAAGCCGATGACCTACGTCTGGCGTTCGAGTGACGCCTTAGAAGTTTGAACTTACGATTACGATTAAGAACACGATTACGATTTACAGTCATGGACAGAGTATGTGTCGGAATAAAACACCAAAAGGACAGCTATCTTGACAAAAGGACGAACGAATTGGATATAGGCCTACATATTGTTCAGGAACAACATGTCTTTACATATATCGTTATCGAGGAAATTACACTTTAAATAATGAAAGTTATTATTATACACAATAATTTATGTTTCACACGTTAACATATTTCGATATGCAATCGTAGTAAAACAGATTGGATTAAGTTTTCCTGACTAATAATTTCGAATTGCAGTGTTCACTCCGAAATTAGCGACATTACCTAGCTATTTCAAATTTATGTCTAAAGTGGTTTATTATTTTCTCGCTTTAATAATAATAATAATGACAATAATAATGATAATAATTTTTATTGTCATGATGATGATAATGACAATGGTGGTGGTGGTGGTGGTGATGATGATGATGATGATGATGACGACGATGACGATGATGATGATGATGATGATGATGATGACGATGACGATGACGATGACGATGACGATGACGATGATGATGATGATAAACGCAATAATGATAATAGTAAGAATAATAATTCTTATTATAGTACTCATCATAACCAATCACTGTTACCATTGTTCTGCTGCAACAATTGAGCGAGATCATTGTTAAGAATAGTTGGACTCATCTACGTGGGGCAACAAATGGATGAAAATTAATCAGACACGACCGAACGACATCTCGCCACCAAGAACAGTTGGAAGACAATAGAGAATGTCTGGCACTTTCTATAGTAGATGACGAGTTCACCTGTAAGCCTCGCACGTGTTTCCAATGGGTAAGTTTCTCAGACACCTAAGACGCCTGAAGACAATGCTCTGCAGGACTCAATCGAGTGAATCCAAAAAGCAATGGATGGAATAAACAATGTAGGGTACGTTTATCAAAGCTATTACAACCTCTGTGTTATTGGTTCAACACATTTAACCTGCTAACCTTAGCAACACAGCGGCATTGAGCATTGTCCCAGGTGTGGTGAAAATTCAGAACGCAGAGAAAAGTAATTACATAAAATGCTGCGATTGGTTTACGTGACCTGTGACATCTGCGGTTTGATTCGCCTTTTATCATAGTAACAGATTCAAAGGCAACTGCTTCGAGTTCATGTTCATTCGCACATTATTGCATTGTTTATGTGAATTTTATCCCATGGCAACGAGATACTTTTGAAATGACTTTACTATGGTGTGGTTTGGTAAGAGCTGGTAGAACTGGAACCATCTTCGCAACGGAACCAATCTCGTAACACACTCGTTCTGCAATATGTTTCACCATAATGATACTTACCACACCAAATGTTTCCAATCACTGCATTTAGCTATTTTAACATCTAAACCTGCCTTTCACATCTCAGCCTCTCTTTAACTTCTCTCTTAAACTTCACAGCCTCTTTTGGCCTCTCTTTGACACCTCAGCCTTTGTTTTGATTTTCATCCTCTCTTTAGCGTATCAGGCTTTATAGCATCTCAGCCTCTAAACTTTTCAGTATTGCCTTAACTTAACAACTTCTTTATAACTTCTCAGCCTCTCATTATTTCCCAACCCTCTCATTAACTTCTAATCCCCTCTCTTTGACTCCACAATTTTTCTTTCTTTCTGAAAGACAGACAGACAGCAATAGGAAAAAAGCAATGGATATACATATATATATATATATAATATATATAATATACATTGAGAGAGAGATAGACAGACGTACAGACAGACCACATATACAAACAGACAGAGAGAGACAGAGAGAAACAGAGAGAGAGTCTATTGCAAAGGACAGGGCGCATGCCTATGAATGATCGATGATCGCTGAATGGAATTCTTGCTTTCATAACAAGAACAGTAATTATAGTCCCACATACGCACACTTTGAATCGTTGTCAATTGCTTTTCGATACAACTTAAACGCTTTCCCAGCGAATTATTTCCTGCATTTCCCAGAGGCTAAGCATCAGACCTCAATCTTCTTTTCAGGTAAGTTAAATGGATCGATTGATCCTGACATAAACGCTAAAAAATATATAAAAATGCAATATTTAATGTCAATAACTGTGAGTAATAGTGAGACTACGCTCGTGATTAAGCCTGTGCCCTGCGCTCAGCTTCGGAGTAGCACCGTGGGATTCGGAGCTTGCGATGACAATCATATCTATATATTTATTTAGCGCCTACTGACTTTGAAATAATTCTTTGATCAGGTTTTGTTCAGTTTGTTATTTCACCTACAGTAACCACTTCAACGTAAGAATTCATCTAGGTGGCTGAGCAATTAAGTATGCGACACCAAAGTATTCAACACTTAACTTAAGATTATTATTATTATTGTTATTATTATTATTATTATTATTATTATTATTATTATTTAGCATGGTAGTGTTGACGAAAAACAGATTATTATTATTATTATTATTATTATTATTATTATTATTATTATTATTATTATTATTAACTATCTAGACTCTAGAGCATAAGTGCTAAGGTCTGATGTGCCTAAGTGTGCTGCGTAAAAATATGGGACACTTAAGTATGCAGCGCCTAGGTATGCAATGCTTATGTATTCTCCACGTAAGTTTCCAAACATCAAGTATGTAGTACTAAACCTTGCAGGGGCGCCATATGAATGTTGGGTATGGATGAAGCTCTAAGTTAGCGAAGCAGAAATGTGCGACTCTTAGTTAAGGTGGCTTAAGTGTAGAACATAATTTTATTGTTTGCAGAACAATTAGGTACTTGACATTTAAGTATGTGAAAAATGAGTTATTGGTCAACGAGTATGCCTACTTACTTACCTAGGTACTTGTGAATGCACGTCTGGTAGAGATGACAGATGAGGAAACAAAGAGGAGGAAGCGGAAGAGTAGTCAACTGTATTTCTACATGACCTCCAAAGAAATGCCAGATGATCAACCGAACAGCATCTGTTCCATTTGGAAAACCCTCCAGACGATTACCACAGCAAGCGGACTTCCAAATTTCAGCAAATCCAGAGGTGGGCGCTCCAGAAGTACGGGCGAGATCAGCTACAATACGATAAGGGAGGCAATATAAGATTACATACTGTATGTCTGCTGGGTGTCTGGATGGGTATGTGGGTGGATGGGTATGTTGGTGGATGGGTATGTGGGTGGATGGGTATGTGGGTGGATGGGTATGTGGGTGGATGGGTATGTGGGTGGATGGGTATGTGGGTGGATGGGTATGTGGGTGGATGGGTATGTGGGTGGATGGGTATGTGGGTGGATGGGTATGTGGGTGGATGGGTATGTTGGTGGATGGGTATGTGGGTGGATGGGTATGTGGGTGGATGGGTATGTGGGTGGATGGGTATGTGGGTGGATGGGCATGTTGGTGGATGGGTATGTGGGTGGATGGGTATGTGGGTGGATGGGTATGTTGGTGGATGGGTATGTGTGCGGATGAGTATGTGGGTGGATGGGTATGTGGGTGGATGGGTATGTGGGTGGATGGGTATGTTGGTGGATGGGTATGTGTGCGGATGAGTATGTGGGTGGATGGGTATGTGGGTGGATGGGTATGTGGGTGGATGGGTATGTTGGTGGATGGGTATGTGGGTGGATGGGTATGTGGGTGGATGGGTATGTGGGTGGATGGGTATGTGGGTGGATGGGTATGTTGGTGGATGGGTATGTGTGCGGATGAGTATGTGGGTGGATGGGTATGTGGGTGGATGGGTATGTGGGTGGATGGGTATGTTGGTGGATGGGTATGTGGGTGGATGGGTATGTTGGTGGATGGGTATGTGTGCGGATGAGTATGTGGGTGGATGGGTATGTGGGTGGATGGGTATGTTGGTGGATGGGTATGTTGGTGGATGGGTATGTTGGTGGATGGGTATGTGGGTGGATGGGTATGTGGGTGGATGGGTATGTGGGTGGATGGGTATGTTGGTGGATGGGTATGTGTGCGGATGAGTATGTGGGTGGATGGGTATGTGGGTGGATGGGTATGTGGGTGGATGGGTATGTTGGTGGATGGGTATGTTGGTGGATGGGTATGTGTGCGGATGAGTATGTGGGTGGATGGGTATGTGGGTGGATGGGTATGTGGGTGGATGGGTATGTGGGTGGATGGGTATGTGGGTGGATGGGTATGTGGGTGGATGGGTATGTGGGTGGATGTCTGGGTTGGTTCGTCGGGGTACATCGTATATGTGGATAGGCTCGTGAATGCGAAAGATCAAACAAGGCATGGTCAGACGAGCTAGCATGGCCGAGTCAGGTAATGTTACATAGTAAGGTAACTTACGGTAAGGTAAGAGGACAGAACTCGAACTAGGTAAATGAACACGTCTTAATTATAGGAACAGTATGCTCTCAACACTGCTAATTTTTAATGAACTGATCGGGTAATTTTTTTTACAACCTCTGTCCGTTGCAACGGGCGCCACTCCACTTTGGGTTCCCGTGGTTTTGAACGTCCTTGTCCGAGTCTTGAATATCTTAAACATTTCACCCACGGGAAGCAAACCGAGGAGGTGTGAGGGCGTATGCTCTACCAATGTAGCGAACTGGTCCAGCTATTAATGTGGTAAGGTAGGGTATGACTGCTATACTTTTGCGTCATTGTTCTAGCCAGAAATATCTCTCAGAAAGTTAGAAAAATCGGAACTTGGTTGGATAGATGCCTACAATGCTGGATTTATCTTGAATTATTGGAAGATGAATCAAGTAAAAAAGTTAAGATTTCTGTCCGAGATTATTATTGAGAAATTTTGATTTAAAGTGTGTTGTAAAATATGAG